>BQNB010048838.1:2862-42350 GCA_026074375.1 Tanacetum coccineum
ATTATAATTAATTTATACTTTTTATTAAATAAAAATATTTAATAAATTAGTCATCATTTTATTCAGTAACGTTTGTTGATAACGCGAATATCCGAGTTAAAAATGTATTTTTATTTTTACTTTCGGACAAGACATAACCGGGTTTCAAAATAAATAACAGATATTTTTATAGATATTATAAGAATATTTATGAAATATTATCAAGTAAATACTCATTTTTATCGGAAAAATGATTCCGAACGCAATGGCGCAAGTTTCGTATTTTAATTCATCCGTTAAGTCGCTCAAACGAGGCCCAAACCACTATTTTACAAAATAACACTTAAAAGTTACACTTTTGGTCCCTGGGAACTAGTTACACAATTAACCCTCAACTATTATGCACATTACACTTGGTTTCAAACTTTTTATTATATATATAAAGTTTATATCTTTTATTTCATTTGGGATATCAAAATATACACACACATATTACAAATGCTCCTCTCTCCCTCTCATAAATTCCGGCCACCGCCGGCCACCACCGGCGTCGCCGCCCGCCACCGCCGGCCACCACCAACCACCGCCGGAAAAGTTTTCCGGTGAGTTTTCCGGCGAGCACCAAAAAGTCTCCTCTTCGCCCGATCTATCTGATCCCCTAGGTCACTCGCCGCCACGCGCCGTCGTTTCTCCCCCTCCGGCTGCCACAGCCGCCGCCACCACCCTCATCACCACGACACACGCCACGAGAGGGTGTGTTCGGTTTTAATTTTAAAAGCACCAAGAGTGTGCGTGGGTTATGATAAACCCAAAAGGGGTGCGTCGGTTGGGCAGTCACCGCACCACGAGGGTGCGTTTGGTGGGGCAGCCACCACTAGGGGTGGGTTTGGGTTCAATATAAACACCTCAAGGGTCCGTTTGGTTCTCGAGTTAGCACCAAGGGTGCGCTCGGTTTGATTTTGCACCGAGATAGGGTGCGTTTGGTGGTAATAAAAACACCACGGGGTGCGTTGGGCCGTTGTAAACAACTAGGGGTGTTCGGCTGGTTTGTAAAACAACAAAAATGGGTGTGTTTGGGTCCGGGTCAGCAGCTAGGCTGCGTTTGGTTGTTAATTTAGTCATTAGGGTGCGTTTGGTTCTAAGTGAAACAGCCAAGGGTGTGTTTTGTTTGATGTTTACATGATTAGGGGGCGTTTGGTTGGACAGAAATCGCACAAGGGTGCGTTTGGTTTAGTAGAAACCAATACGGGTGTGTTTGGATGGCTGTTATGGGGTACTTTTGGTTTAGCGGGAACCGCACAAGGGTGCGTTTGGTTTAGTATAAACCAATACGGGTGTGTTTGGATGGCTGTTTAATAGCCATGGGGTACGTTTGGTTTAGCGGGAACCGCACAAGGGTGCGTTTGGTTGGTGGTGTAGCACGAAAGAGTGCGTTTGGTTTTGTTATTTACACAATAAGGGTGCGTTTGGGGTTTAGCAGCCGCGGATTAGGGTGCGTTTGGCTTTCTTATTAGCACCTAGGGGTGCGTTTGATATTAAAAACAACATAAGGGTGCGTTTGGTCGTGGGTTTAACAGCCGAAGAGGGCTGTTTGGTTTATGGCAGCCCAACAAGGGGCGTTTGGATCTGGGTTTTAGGCAAAAGGGGTTGTTTGGTTTGGCCGATTTGCCAAACGGGTATGTTTGGTTTAGCTCAAAGACCAACAAGGGGATCAACAAGGGTTCGTTTGGTATATATAACCTTAACTAATAAAAATATACCAAGATTTGATATAAATATTAAAATCGGACCGGTGGTTAATTGGTTAAATAAATGTGACTAATTATTATTTTTCGGATACATTATATCAGACTGGTGACGAGTTTAAAATACTTTGATTCGTAACGAAATTACAATATGGAAATAATGTTTATTAAACGATAATAAATAAACACACTTGAATTGTTAGAATGTATTCTATTAAATTAAATTGGGAAAGTTGATTTACAACAAAGTCTTTCGACTTGGGATCGATATATAAACGGGGAAAGTCATGATGAAATTTATATAATTTTCTATATATATTTATGATTCACAAAAACTGCTATTACTTTAGAAACCGATAAAATGACTAAATTATATTTTAAAAATATACTAAAATATAACTATACGATAATCCGAGCAACGAACGAAAACTATACTTTTACAATGAGACAACTATTTTGGACACGACCCGTCGAGGAAACAAAATATAAATTTATAAAATATTATTTTATATTTTATAATTGTCGGATAGAAGATAACATAATAGTCGTTGTAAAAGCTTTATAAACATCGTTTAACTTAATTGGTAATCTTAACCCGTACGATTACGTTTATACAAGAACTTTTTATTTAATTAAATGGTGATTCTAGAAATGGGTCAAACTAATGGGTTTAATTAGTTACTCACACTTATTATATAATACTTGCAGAGCATTATATACGTCGCATAAATCTTTGGACTGTTTGTCTTTGTTATATAATTCACGGTATGAGTTATATAAGGGTTATTTTTTTTATATGTAATATATACAGAAAATGTTACATACTTTGCGTTTACTTTTCAATCTATTTATTTAACCAACCACCAAGATATTATAACTTGAAATCTAAATCTTTTATCAACGTGTCGCGTTGATGTGACTATCCATCGGGAAACCCAAATTCATTATCCTAGGCTAGTAGGATTTTAGCCGATAAGATTAGTTGCAACTTCTTGATCGAGCCGCTTCTTCTTCCGTTTGTGTTGGGCATATTAGATGCCTATCTGTCAATCGTTCTTCAGCATCAAGGTGAGTTTATAGCTCCCCTGTTTTTACTCGTTTTACATATATTTTGGGGTGAGAACATGCTTGTTTACAAATGCATTTATATGGTTGATTACCTGTTTGGTTTATATACTCATTTATACATATGCGAGGAGTTTAATTCTTGGTTTAGTTTTTGAACGTAAACACATACTATACTTTTATGATTACGGATTAGCTCAGATTGTATGTTATAAAGTGATTCAATGCTGAGGGTGTCCAGGTGGGGGCATCCGGTGTAGGCACACGTAAAGTAATTCAATGCTGAGGGTGTCCAGGTGGGGGCATCCGGTGTAGGCACACGTAAAATAATTCAATGCTGAGGGTGTCCAGGTAGGGGCATCCGGTGTAGGCACAATTGTAAAGTAATTAATGCGGAGGGTGTACCTGGTGGGACATCCGGTGTAAGCACATGGCTATTATTTCTGTTAGCGCATCAGTTTCATAAGCTTAGAGTAATCGTAATCATTGTTTTATACTCACATGGATATTTACTGTGCATTAAAATAATGTGACATGACATACTTGAAAAATTTTGGTGACATTAATTTGGTCATGCATGCTTTTAAATCTTTGGGATATGATTGGATACTTTTGGTTGACATTTAGATGGTCTTGCATTCTTTATAAAATCTGGGGTATTTTTACATGGTACTGTGATGACTCCCAGTGTCATTATACATTCATTTGAAACTTTGATTCATTATTTAAACTAACTATGGAAAACTCCCCAACTTTTGTTGACCTTTTTTAGCATGTTTTCTCAGGTGATATTAGTATTTGGTTTAATTAAAGTGCATTGGAGTTCTATACATTCAAGTTTTCATGGTGATGCAAATTATGGAATATTATTATTAGTTATTTCAAGGAAATCAACGAGATTATTTTTCGAACGACACATTTAGAGGTCGTTCTCTTGTATCTAGTGTTGTGTATTATGAAGTAACTCCCCCGGGTATACATTCTGCTGCGACACGCATTTCTGGGGGTGTTACAGATTGGTATCAGAGCACTGGTTATAGAGAACTAGGTTGCATATTTTACCCTAGACTATAACCGTTTTCACAAACATTGCATCACATCAAACATTTTCAAAGTGCATACACGCTACTTGCTTATGTGCTTACATTACGTGCTGCATTAAGTGCTTACATGTCAGTACTATATGTCATATATATGCTGAATCTTTGGTATATCGCACGTTTATTTATATAAGAGTTATTTATATAAATACCAGAGCATTTATTAAGACATTGTGAGTTGCACAATGGTCTCAATTATACCTCAGACATGGTGAGTTATACAATGGTCTCATCTTACTTCTTAGACATTGTGAGTTGCACAATGGTCTCACTTCGTTCTCAGGCATCGTAAGTTGATCAATAGTCTTTAAGAATATTATTTTCTTCATAGTTATATGCAATATCGTATTACATGAAGACCGTCATAATTTCTGTTTACATGGAATTATGTATGAATCTAAGTATTACAAGTCTTGTATGGGCGGGACTTGTAATACGATTATTGATATGATAATTGCTATGTTAACAAAGCCCGTCACAGTTCTGTTTACATGGAATTATGTGTGGATTCAAGTATTACAAGTCTTGTATGGGCGGGACTTGTAATAGGAGGATTGATACGATAATTGCTAGGTCGACTCGTTCACGATTTTGAACACTATGTGATTTCCCTGATAGTTTTACTCCCCGTCTCCGAAGACGAGTTTTAAATCACTCGTCCCATACTCATTAGAACACATGCATCGTCATGTCAACCACCTTGAAGGTTATGTGAGTACGCGTATTGCATCGGAAATTATTAAGTAGGATGATTTATAATCTCTTTATTTGAAAGGATTGGGACGCCTCTTCAGTTAAATAAAGAAATTGTAAATTCCCGAACCATAAGTTTATCATTTCTTACTTACATAAATTAGGACGCTCCTTTATGTAAGTAATGAATTATAAATGAGTGGGCTTAATGATATCCGATATGACACGAGTATGAACCTGAACTCGATGATCACCGGAATTTGTTAAAAAGGTCTAGAAACACAATAGTGTCTTACTACTCAGCAGAATCTTAAGGCCTCACTTGGAACTACCTTATCTCATTCTTAAGTCATTACTTTTGCCGTTACATATCTTTACGATCGCGAACTATTCGTGGAACTAACAGGCTTGTTACACACTTGAACTAATGAAGTTGATTCATCCTCGAAATAACGACTGAGTACCATATTCCGCCGTCTATCGCATAAGCTCTTCCGCGAGCTCCTCCCATTTGTTAAACTTTATTCGGTGGATATTGTTTCTCGGAGGGTCCTCACCCTCTGCATCCCATCACCATTTGTCATAGTTATTGTCGTTATGGTTGCTGTTGTTGGGTCACCCCCCCCCCCCAACCCCCCCTCACCGCCCCCCCCCTCACACCCCCCTCCCCCCCCCCCTCCCTCCCCACCCCTTCCCCATGGAGCGCGTCCAGACTGATATTACTTTATCCATAAGGTATGAACTCCCTTAAACGAGATAAACACCTATCGACGAAGCAGATAGTTGGACTAATCATTTCGGGCCACTAGTAGGTAGACTTAGGTCGCGATACATCATAGTACTGCTAAGTAAGTTGGGTACTTACATCCATAAGCCACGTTGATGTGAATCATCGAATCTTACAGATAGTAGAAACGAGACTCAGTCTCGACATTTAGAAACTTTTCAAACATCTCACGCGACTACACCTTCTTCGTGAGGTTTTAACTATAATGAGACTTTCCCTATAACGTGGTTATTCCAGTCATAAGATCTGTATTGATATATTTTGAGAAACTATTTTGAAGGATTAAATATCCTGGAAACTAGCCCCAAATTTTTGGTAGATTGAGAAGTGTAGAAACACCGAATTTTGCTGAATAAAGTTATCAGCGTCTTATTTAGAACGAGTTTATTAAAACATTAAGTCTTTCCTTGGTAACACAATCGGATAAAATGATTTAATCTCGGGACGAGTTTCTTTAAGGGGTAGGTTACTGTAACATCGGAATATTTTCGAAATTTTTAAAGGACTATTTTAATCTTTGACTTTTCGAGTCTGACTTGACTTTTTGACTTTTGGTCTTTTATTTTCACATAAAAGCGATTACCGCGTAACCGGTAATTTTTTGGAACATATTTAAAGGAGATATATGTTATTCCTATGTTGATTTATCAAAAACGAGCAGCTAAATCACGTTTACATTATTCGGACCCTAAAGCAATTTGATGTAGAACGATATTTCAGACAACTTTTTAGTTTTACCCGAGACTTGAAAACAAGCAGAAGAGGGCTAAAACAGCCTCAAGGTTTGAAAAATGCACCCCCCCCTCACTACGAGTACCGACACACAAAAAATAATTTAAATTTATTTTTAATTATCACTAATTATTTAATAAAAATATTAAATAAAATCATTTAATATTTTAATTATTTAAGCGTTGTTGATAACGCGAATATCCGAGTTAAAACTCATTTTTATTTTAACCGGGTCACAAAATAAATAACATATATTTATTCTAAATGTTATAAAAATATTTATAAAATATTATCAAGTAAATACTCATTTTTATCAGAAAATGATTTGAAACGCAATGGCACAAGTTTCGTATTTTGAAACATCCGTTAAGTCGCTCAAACGAGTCCCGAACCGTTATTTAACGAAAGTTACACTTTTAGTCCCTCAAGTAATTAACCCTTGCCATTTTTTTAAAAGTTTTATTATAAATAGAAAAGTTTATAAAACTTTCATTTAATTCTTATAAAAACACACACACACACACTCTCATGCATCTCTCTCTCCCCCATATTTTTCGGCCGCCCCTCCGCTACCGGCCAGCCGCCGGATTCCGGCCACCACCATGCCGCCGCCGCCGGAAAACCTTTCCGGCAGACTTTTCCAGCCAACTTCAAAAATACTCCCCACCACCGGATCTACTCGATCCCCACCACCACTCGCGGTCACGCGCCGTTTCTCTCCCCCCCTCCGGCTGCCACAGTCGCCGCCACCAGCGAACACCACCACCTCCATCATCATCATCACCACGACAGTCCCCTCCTGCTGCTACTACACGACGACCACCACTACAACACCATAAAAGGGTGCATTTGGTTTTGTTAACAACCACAAGGGTGTTTGTTCTGTGGTTAATTGTAACAGCCAAGGGGTGTTTGTTTCTGGGTTAAACCGCACCAAGGGTGCGTCGGGTCGGACGAGAACACCACGAGGGTGCGTTGGTTTGATAGGGTAACCACCAAAGGGTGCATTTGTTTTTATTTTATAACATAAATGGGGTGCATGTGGTTTTATCATATCACCACCCAGGGTGCGTTCGGTTGACAGCCGTCGCACCACAAGGGTGCGGATGTCTTTGTGGTTAGCAGCACATGGGTGCGTTTGGTTTGATTAGAACCTGAGAGGGTGCGTTCGGTTCGAGTTGTCACAAAAGGGTGCGTCGTGTTTGGTCTTTAACAACAAAAAGGGTGTTTGTTTCGGGGGTTCAGCAGCAGGTGTGTTTGGTTTAAAAAAACGTTGCGGGTGCGTTGGGTTGTCATACAACCGGATAGGGTGCGTTTGGGTTTTGTAGAAAGTGATTAGGTGTGTTTGGTTTGCTGAAAAACAGATTAGGGTAGCGTTTAGTTTTACAGAAATAGCAAGGGGTACGTTTGGTTGATGTAGAAAAAGTATAGGATGCGTTTGGTTTGATGTAGGCACGGAAAGGGTGCGTTTAGGGTTTAGCAGCTGTGGATTAAGGTGCATTTGGCTTTCTTATTAGCACCTAGGGGTGCGTTTGATATTAAAAACAACATAAGGGTGCGTTTGGTCGTGGGTTTAACAGCCGAAGAGGGCTGTTTGGTTTATGGTAGCCCAACAAGGGGCGTTTGGATCTGGGTTTTAGGCAAAAGGGGTTGTTTGGTTTGGCCGATTTGCCAAACGGGTATGTTTGGTTTAGCTCAAAGACCAACAAGGGGATCAACAAGGGTTCGTTTGGTATATATAACCTTAACTAATAAAAATATACCAAGATTTGATATAAATATTAAAATCGGACCGGTGGTTAATGGTTATTAATAATGTGTCTAATTTTTTTATTTCTTAATTTTTTTCGGATAC
The DNA here is from genome assembly GCA_026074375.1 of Tanacetum coccineum. Classification (NCBI taxonomy): domain Eukaryota; kingdom Viridiplantae; phylum Streptophyta; class Magnoliopsida; order Asterales; family Asteraceae; genus Tanacetum; species Tanacetum coccineum. Next base: position 10,819 of record BQNB010048838.1, read on the forward strand.
ATTCATTTCAGTCGGGTGACGAGTTTAAACATACTTTGTTGCGTTGACAAATTTACAATATGGAATAATGTTTGATTAATAACGATAATTTAATAATCACACTTGGAATTGTTAGAATTTGTTTTCTATTAAATTAATTTGGGAAAAGTTGACTTTAACAAAGTCTTTCGAATTGGGTTCGATATATAAACGGGGGACAAGTCATGATGAATTTTATATAAATTGTCTTTTATATATTTATGATTCATCAAAAAGGCTATTACTTAGAAACCGATATAATAAATAAAATTATATTTTAAAAAATATACTAAAATATTACTATACGATAATCCGAGCAAGAACGAAAAACTATACTTTTACATGAGACAACTATTTTGGACACTTACCCGTCGAGGAAACAAATATAAATTTATAAAGTTTATTTTATATTTTATAATGTCGGATAGAAGATAACTTTAATAGTCGTTGTAAAGCTTTTTTAAACATTCGTTTAGCCGTAATTGGTATTCTTAACCCCACCCCCCCCCCCCCCCACCACCCCCCCCCCCCCCTCCCGTACGATTTCGTTTATACAAGTACTTTTTTTTTATTTAAAGGGTGATTCTAGAAATGGTCAATCTAAGGCGGTGTAATAGGTCACTCAATTATTTTATACTACTTGACAGAGCATTATATACGTCGACATAATCTGTTGGACTGTTTGTCTTTGTTTTTTATAATTCACGGTATGAGTTTGATAAGGGTTATTTTTTTATATGTTAATATATACAGAAAATGTTAAATACTTTGCGTTTACTTTTCAAATTGCTTTATTTACCCAACCACCAAGATATTATAACTTTAAATCTAAATATTTTATCAACGTGTCGCGTTGATGTGACTATCCATCGGGAAACCCAAATTCATTATCCTAGGCTAGTGGGATCTTAGCCGATAAGATTAGTTGCAACTTCTTGATCGAGCCGCTTCGTCTTCCGTTTGTGTTGGGCATATCAAATGCCTATCTGTCAATCCTTCTTCAGAATCAAGGTGCAGTTTATAGCTCACTGTTTTTTACGCGTTTTACTTATTTTTTGGGGGAGAAACTTGCTTGTTCAATTGACATTTATATGGTTGATTACCTGTTTGGTTTATATACTCATTTATACATCTCGCGAGGAGATACAATACTTGGTTTAGTTTATATACTCAGATTGTATGTTATAAAGTGATTTAATGCTGAGGGTGTCCAGGTGGGGGCATCCGGTGTAGGCACACGTAAAGTAATTCAATGCTGAGGGTGTGGCAAAGAGTGTTGGTTGTTTGTGGGGTTTTTTGGTGTAGGGGCATCGGTGTAGGCACACGTAAAATAATTCAATGCTGAGGGTGTCCAGGTGGGGGCATCCGGTGTAGGCACATGTAAAGTAATTCAATGTTGAGGGTGTCCAGGTGGGGACATTCGGTGTAAGCACATGGCTATTATTTCTGTTAGCGCATCAGTTTCACGAGCTTAGAGTAATCGTAATCATTGTTTTATACTCACATGGATATTTACTGTGCCTTGAATAAAGTGGCAATACATACTTGAAACATTTTGGTGACATTAAATTGGTCATGCATTCTTTATAAATCTTTGGAATAAGATTGGTACTTTTGGTGACATTAAATTGGTCATGCATTCTTTATAAATCTTTGGGGATTTTTACATGGTACTGTGATGACACAGTGGACAAATACATTCATTTGAAACTTACATTCATATTTAAACTAACCTATGAACCTACACACACGTATTTGACCTTTTTTATGCATGTTTGTCTCAGGTGATTAGATACTTGGTTTACATGAAGGTGATTGGAGTCTATATATTCAAGTTTTTCATGGTGATGCATTTATGGGAAAGATGATATCATTTATTTCAAGAATATCAACGGATTATTTTTCAGAAGAAATTTTTAGTTCGTTCTCTTGTATCTAGCACTGTGTATTATGAAGTAACTCCCCCGGGTATACAATCCGCTGCGACACGCATTTCTGGGGGTGTTACAATTTTGGTTATAGACAAGTCTTTTGGATGGTTGGTACTTAAAAGCTACAACCAGGAGACCTTAACATCGAGACTTTTGAGCAATTGGGATCCATGGAAGTATAGGACAGACCTCGAACGTCAATTCGGATCTGTCAATATTAGAACACTAATAAAATGATACTTAGACTTTGCACTAGGAAACATGTCATATACAGTAGTAATGAAGTAACTAGGTTAGCACGCTTTTCTCCTTATAGTCTTCTTCTTATTTACTTTTTCGTATTTACTTCCTGTCTTAATTCTCAAAATTATTCAAAACCATTTTCAAACCCGTGACATTTCAAATTATAACTAATCTAAACTTAGCTCTTGGAATGACCTAGAATTTACCAATCCTACATTACACACGACCGGGTTCTCTGCCTGTTAGTGCCTGTTGACATCGGTGAACGAGTTTTTATAAATTTAAAACTTGTTAAATTATTCTTTAAAAGAAAATACGCATTAAGTTTTTAGTGCCGCTTTCGGGGAGCTAAAAATTAGTAGTAATTTGATTTTCTTTATTCTTTGCATTTCATTTTTGCACTAGTTTTTGTTGATTTTTTAGGAATTATTATGGCTGGGGAAAATATCGATAACCTCACCATGGAGCAATACTTGACGTTGACTCGAGGAAACGAGGCATCGAGCATGGTTAAACCAGAGATCAGAGGGATGTCAATTTTGAGATTAAGAGTCAATTCATGCGAGAATTGAGGGAAGACTCCTTTGCCGGTAACAAAAAGGACGATGCTCATGAGCATGTTGATCGTATTTTATACATCGCCAGTTTGTTTAATATTCTAGGAGTGACACACGATGCAGTCATGCTTCATGTTTTTTCAATCACACTCACTAGAGCCGCAAAAAGGTGGGTGGACAGACTAACCCCACGAACCATTAACACCTGTGATCTCCTCAAAAAAGCCTTTATCCAAAGGTACTACATGCCATCTAAGACTGCAAAACAACTTGAAGATATTCGTAACTTCAAGCAAGAGGGAGAAGAAACATTGTACCATGCTTGGGAAAGGTATAATGACATGCTATATAAGTGTCCAACTCATGACATAAATAGTCACCATAGGGTAAATATCTTCTACAATGGATTGAGCACTATGAACCGTCAATTGCTAGACTCACATGGGCGAATTCCTAGCATGACACCTGCCGAAGGTTTAACAGCAATCCAGACGATGGCTGACCATTCCTAAAAGTGACATGACGGTTTACCTAGTCAAAGCATATGTGGCAGCAATAGCTCTGATGGAATGGCTGCTATTGCTAGTAAACTTGATAACCTTGGTTGAGATATGAAGAAGTTAAAAGAAAATGTTCATGTTATTCAAGTAGGATGCCATCTTTGCGGAGGACCTCATCTCGACAAGGAATGCCCCCTCAATGGAGAGGTAAAAAGTATGGAGGAAGTTAAGTATGGGGAGTTTGGTCGACCCTTTCCAAACAACAACCATGTTAACGAGAAATTTGGTGGGGATTATATGGGTATGGCTCGCAACCTTCGTTAGGCGACAAAAAACCAAACCTAATTGAAACAATTAACAAATATATAGAAGAAATGGCCAAGAGACATGCTGAACAAGACAAGTGGTTAAAGAAATTATACCTAAACACTAAGACAAGTAAGGGGAAATCACGATAAGATTATTCAAAGTCTTGAGACTAAGTTAAAAACCTTAACCAATAAAGTTAAAGGAAGAACGAACAAGGAAAAATTCAAGGAATGTAAGGCCATCTATATGGAAGATGGGACACCCTTATACACACCCTTCCTCTACTCGCCGAAGGAAATTGAATATTTTTCTGCTAGTTTAAGATTGTCAAATAATGAAACACAAGAAAATGAAACAATGGAAATCAGCAAAGGGGTAACCAAGCTTGACGTCACTACTAACTTAAAACCTACCCATCCAGTCAAAAAACAGAATGTAAGCTACTTTGTTGAGCCCTACGAACCACCAACTCCCTTTCCTAGATGTCTAGAGCAACATGCCAAAGAGGCATTGGTTTGTGAAACTATGGAGAGCCTAAAAAAATTAGGATAATACGTCCCCTCCTGAAGGAAATAAGACAAACTAACAACTACGCTCAACACTTAAAAACCTGGTAGCTAAGAAACCAAAAACTAAGGAAGATAATGAAGTTAAAATGAACCATAGGTGCTCTGCTCTACTCCAGAATCAGTTACCTCCTAAAGAGGAAGATCCATGAAGTTTCATTCTACCCTGTTTGATTGGAAGGTTAGATTTTAACAACGCTTTGGCAGATTTAGGAGCCAACATCAGCATTATGCCATTCTCTATGTACAAACATTTGGGAATAGGAAAGCTTAAACCAATAAACATGGTGATAGAAATGGCAGATAATAAAAAAATTATTCCTAAAGAAATAGTAAAAAATTTGCTAATAAAGATCAACAAGTTTATTTTCCCTATTGATTTTATCATACTCAATATGATCGAGGACTTTAGAATGCCCATTATTCCAGGGAGACCTCTTCTAGCCACGACCCATGCCAAGATAGACATTTTTAGGAAGTCTATTTCTCTAGAGGTAGGAAATGAAAAAGTCGTATTCAAAATGAGGAGTAGGTTTTCCACCACTATTTTTGAATCTGTTTGAGCAATCAAAAGCGAAATCCATATTAGAGATGACGATTCTGAGCCCTGTGACTTTAACCAATTATTAGGCATCGACCCTGATATTTTTTCTTATGACATTAACATGCAGGGATCATATAAGGAAGCAGACACTAACCAAGAAAAAATTGAGGAATATGAGATAGTAGAGCAATGTTTAAACCTTGTAGAAAAAAGAGCACATTGGTGCAAAGCACTATCACAGGAAAAGGAAGGTTTACGTAAGTATTGGGTCTCGTGTGATCCAGATAATGACATATGTGATAGAGGAGGCTTACCAAATAACGTATAAAGACTTTATTGGGAGAGCACAAATGATAATGATCGAGTGGATTTAGAATGGGAAGACTTAAGCTTCGATAACTGGGTAAGGATAAAATTCGGTAAAGTTTGTAAAATGACCAGAGATGGAATCCTTGAAGATTATTGGAGGAAAGTAGAGAATGAGAAGAAGGAGGATTTCAAGGAATACGGGGAAAGCAAAACTAACGCAATATTAAAAATTATTCTAGAAATAGAAGATGAAACCTGGTTTAGTAGTACAAGTGATGGCAAGAACGACTTAGGAGGAATAATTGATCAATTAAAACTGAATCTTCACGACAAATCCACTGACCCTGACAAGGAAAACCATCAGGAAAGAAAATGCAAATTGCTGGGAATAATTTATAAAGAACCGCCACCAACCTTAATTGAAAAGATCGAGGTTACAAGATACAATATTGGCTTAGGAGAAATCTATACAGGAACAAAAATTTTAGGGATCAACAAAATACCCCGAACTAGCACCAATGTTGCCAACGTCCATGCTATTTTAATGGATGAGTTAGGAGCAGATGGGAGTACTAAAGGAGCAACGTAGACCGGGCATGAGTCTAACTTAAAGACTCGTTAATAAACAAAAGTGCTTATCAGGAGACAACCCGTCTTTTTATCAATAAACTTATTTTTTTGCATTTTAGTTGGTTTGTATATTTCTCACTTTATTTTGCAGGTTTTTACAGCAAAGAAGTTGAATTTGAGGTCATCTCGGCTCATAATCATGTGGTTAAAATTTTGCCCTTGGTAGCATTTACGGCGTAACCCTCACAGTTACGCCGTAATCATTTAAGCTACGGCGTAATCAAATCCTTGATTACACTGTAACTAGTCCTTCAAATTTTTAATTAAACCACATGGTTACGACGTAACTAGTTAGGTTACGTCATAACCTCTTTTTTCAAGAACCAAAAATCAATTTGAAATATTTACAAAAATGTGTATATTTTAAATGAACTTTGTGGGCGTATTCTCTGGAAACCCTCACGAGACTTCACTCGTCGGCTTGGGCCACCAAGTGGTTTAAAATGCTTGTTGCATTCGCTAAATGCAATCGTGATTCCTACGAAAGTGCGTTAGTTTTCTTGTACATTTTTGTAAACATTTAATGCATTTAGGTTTGTTTAGTTATTTCAGGGGAAACGAGTTTGTTCGAGAGGCGCTTAATGGAAATTCATCCCATGTCGCCATCATGTGAAGCTTAGAACAATACTCAGGGGAGTTTCTTGTTCTAATTCTACTCTTATTTTTTATTTTTCCATTTCTTTTATTGTACAATAAAGACATTGTACAAACCAAGTAGGGGGATGGGAGTAGAATTACCACTGCGACCTATTTTTGCCTTCGATTTTCTAGTTTTCTTTGAAAAATGGTGCCAATTTTAAAAATTTTGACATGTTTTTCTTACTAAACTAGATTAAATATTTGCCGAATGCACATTTACCCTTATTTCTATTGGTGAGGTTAAGCCTGATGATTTCATTTTCATCCATATTACAAAAATCCACCAAAAATATGAGTGTTCCAGTAGTATTGTAGACTTTAGAACTTGGCATGTACATCATTTTGAGACCTAATTGATTAGCAGGAATAGATGGTTTGAGAAGGAAACATTTAGGAATTCACCCAAATAGCCCATATGTGTGTGTTTATCGACTTGTTACACTGACTTGTCGACCTCCCATGATAAAACCCTTTGTTGCACTCATTATTAGTGCAAGATACCCCTTGTTCACCCAGTTGAGCCAATCCGTGTTTTAACCCATATTATATATGTTTTGTTACACCATTCCGCCTTAGCTAACCCTGTAGTCTATATTTTTCTTTGTGCTAAAATTTTTGGCTACTTAAGTCCATGGTTCAGGAAAATAGGTTTGAAGATTTTGGCACTTTTGTTGAAGACATATCATTATGATCATTAAAGACCTCCTAGTTTTATCACTTTTGATATTGTTCATCTCAAGTGGGGGATGTGTTATGTATTTATGACAGGAGTATTGTGAAAAAAAGTGTATGAATAAACTCCTTGTGTATTGAAAATGTTGGTTACGTGTTATAAAACCAACAAGTGATGAAGATGTTACAACTATAAGCCATCTGTTGATTTTGAAGAAAGGGCTAATATGTTCTGCATGATCTCATTGTTACATCTGAAACTAGCCCATTATTGAGATATGAGTAGGGTTTCGCACTTGGACACTTGGACTATGGATGGACAGTAGCCGGTTTTAACCACCTTAGATTATATTTGACTATTCATTTTGTGTTTTATTTAACACCAATTAATGAGTTCCCATGCCTAATCCCTAATCTTTAGTTTTACTCGAATGGGGGAATTAAATGCAATCATATATGTCTATTCCATCATTATGGATGTGTATATATGATTTGTTGCCCTTGTTGGTGTAACGCTTTTGGTGAAGGATTAGAAGATCCATACCCTATATCATTCTTCATCATAACCCTTGGTTTTACTCGAATGGGGGAATTGAATGCAATCATGTATGTCTATTCCATTGTTATGGATGTGTATATATGGTTTGTCGCCCTTGTTGGTGTAACGCTTTTTATGAAGACTGCAGGATGATTCACCTAGTATAAACCAGTATGTGTTACCCATGTTGCCTTTGAAAGCCATTTAGACCTAACTCTAGTTAGTGGAGATTTGTGTACTTTCCAAGCTTATGATAGAATACATGCTATGATTGTGCTATTGAGTGATCACCCTAAAAATGAAACACTTATACTAGTTTGAGAGTTGAGTGATTTTTGATCCCCTTTTCGTGAGGTGTTAGGCCTTGATGTTTTCTAGCATAAGTAAATTATGAATTCATTTCTCTGAGATAAATTAGGGAAATCTCTTTATAATTTATTCTAACAGGTTTACTTGAGGGCAAGTACAAGTCAAGTAGGGAGATATTTGATAACATCATATATATTATTACTTTTTGGTATCAAATTCCCTATCAAAATGCTTGTAATTATCTCATAAATGCCTGAAAATGATACTTAATCACTTATTTATTGTTTTTAGGAAGAAATCGAGCATTTGTGCAAGAAACATAGGATTTGGACACAAAAACGCACAAATATAGATTTTTAAGATGTTTTACGGCGTAACCATCCCGCAAAGGTTACGCCGTAACATAATTAAGGCAAGAATGGTCATCACAAAGGTTACAGCGTAATCACTTGTAAAGTTTACGCCATAATACATCTCATTAAGGAATGATGAGTCATCCGAGTCAGCTTTACGGCGTAACAAAGCGTTGAGGTTACGCCAAAACATAAATTTTGCCTACGACAAGGAAGCCCACATCAGCATGATTACGACGTAACCTGATGACATCAAATAACATTACTTTATTATATCATTTATCCCATCTGTTTTGCCCACTTTTATATAATTATTGAATTATTTGGTACTTAATTGCTTTAAAGTTTATAAATGCAGTAATTCAGGAGTGTTTTGTAAAGACAAGCTAAAAGGCGCATAATTTGGAGCTAAAACTAAGACATTTGAAGAATGTTGATTTTTGACTACATACGGCGTATCAGCGCCAAGACTTCATAAGAAATCACGTTTGACCAATTCCCAATATGGCGTATCCCTTTGGTTTACATATACCGTATCCATGAAGATAAATATTCGAAGATACAGTAAATAAGGTAAATTTGGAAAGATATCACTGATTAATTGATAACGTAGCGCGTACTCCAAGGAATCTAGCCTAATACGCCGTATCGACCTTGCCAGATACGGCATATCGAGTCTTTTTCCAGGACATTCTATTATACAGACTCAAACGGAGTTTTAGTGGCAAATATCATATCTACGTATTGAAAAATCTGTATTACCTTTATCTGCATAACGCTAGACTCAGTACTCTGTATCAAAACGAGAGTAATCATCGCATTCGAACTGCTGCATCTATCACACACAGACGGCTATCCTTGCACAAATTAATCACCTGAGTCGTCACTCACACACGCTCAAGTCCTACTTGATCGCTAAACTCCAGCCCTGTACTGCACTGCTATTTTTCTACCTCTCATTCTAGTTCACGATTTTTTACATTGTTTCGAGTTCGCTTGGTATAATTATAATGGTTGTGGGATAATACCCTTGGGTATTAGCCATCTTAATGAAAGTTCAATGTTTGGTTTGTTTTAAAATAGATTTCTTAATTTATCGTTGATTGTTTAATTATGTTTATCACCTCATACTTCTGTAGTGTTAATCATGCGACCTATCATTCAACTGGGTCTAGTGATACCTAAAAAGTAATCTAGATACCGGGATAGCTCTCCATATCGTGTTTTATATTACTGGACCAATAGGAACACAAATAACGTTCTGTCTTTGTCTTTGAATTATGAGCTTAGTTGGACCGGTAGGTGACCCGTTTATGTTTTAGCAATCATGCTCTTAATTAACTGATAAATATTTAAATAGTGGACTACTAGTATATAAAACACCGTCAAACAGTAAGTGGGTAAAGTCCCGTTAGGTTAGGGTTTTAACAGGATCACCACTGCTTTGATTCCCTAAGATAGATTATAATTAAACTAAAGGATGTTTTATGCGGATGCGTTAATTGTGACAGGATTAATCGTGTCTAGGTCTTAGGATGATGTCCCGCCTAAGTCTTAAGAATGATATGCCGCTTCGAGATAAGTAAATCATTGCTCTAAAACAAACAAACCAACATTGAACTAGATTTAATATGGCTAATACAATTTTCTATCATTTGGCTTGTATCGCTTTTATATCTTCTGATTTTCTTCTTTTGTCTTTATTGTGTATTGAATTGATATTTAACACCACCAAACCTGTGCCAGTCTCTCAGGCTGAAAACCCCCATATCATTAGACAACGTATATAGCATAGGTTTAACCAGTAAATAGACTAATTAAAACTAATTAAAATACTGATAGAATATAGGATTAATGTTTCACTCTTAGTGTTCGACACCTTACTTACCGCAAAACTCCATCTTGACCGGGTACACTGCCCGTTAAATTGTTGTTTTAGGTATGTCGGCTAAATATAAATGTAAAACTTGATAATCAAATAATTTACCCTACACGACAGCACATCAGGTTTTTGGCGCCGTTGTCGGGGAGTGAATTAATTAAACCTTACTCATATTAGTATTTCTAACCATTAATTTTGTTTAGTTTAGTTTAATCTAATTATTTAAATTCTGCTTGTATTTATTCGCATTGTGTGATTAATTTGTTTGCTTAAATTCCCGCATTTAACTGTTTTAAACAGTATTCTGTTCTGATTGATTACCTGATACGCCGTATCCACTAGTTGGATACGACGTATCAAACCTTCTTCCCAAAACAACGTATTGAATTCTACAGTCTAAACGACCTATCTATTTTTTCAAACATACGGCGTATTCTGTGAACTCAATATGGTGTATTGGCATTCAACAGACCTATATGGCATATTCAAATCAATAGAATACGGCGTATCCGTCAACTGATACAGTAACAGACGTGATTTTTGTTATCGATTTCCTATTTTATGTGTTCCCTTCCCCAAGGGCACATCCTACTAATTATTTGTGCTTAATTTTAGGAAACCGTTTGACGAATAATGGCAAAACCTATTCTGAATGAAACTCAAGCAGAACAAAATCTTGTTGAACCAAGGGTCGAATGCAACGTGAAATTCAAATTCGGCATGGATTTATTAACAGAGCTACAAAATAATACTTTCAGCGGAAGGTGTAAAGAAGATGTGATCGGGCATATCGGCAAAATTCATGAAATACTAGACTTGGTCAAAATAGCCGGTGTTGACCCTTTTCAAGTATGCATGAAATCCTTTCATCTCTCAATTTCGAAGGACGTAAGAAAACGTTGGATGAAAGAGGGAGATGGGGATATTACCACCTGGGAAGAGTTTGTGATGAAAATTTTCAAGATTTTGTATCCCCTATCATGTGCTAGCAATTATGATAAGATGTGCGATGATGATGGAGAAGTTCGTGATCCACTTGAATTCATACCTTGTAGGAACTCTAAGTTCAAAGACCACAAAAAGTGGATGAGACAACTAAACGCGCACTATTACATACCTGGATAGAAATAGGAAATAAGGAAGGACTATTGAATGATGAAGTTTCGAGTGATAAAGAATGGAAGGAGCATGAATACAAGAACCCTCCTAATAACTCATTCCCCAAACCCTATGTGAATATTAATAATGAAAAGGATAAAAACCATCATAATGAGAATAATGGGGACGATGACAAATTAAGTGGTATGAATCTAAGTGGCGCACCCCACTCCAAGAAAATAAATAATGAACAGCCCAACGAAGGAGTATGCAGAGTGGACAAATTTGAAGTGATCAAATACACGATTGGAGATAATGAAGAGTTCTTAGCCATATGCATACGCGAATGCGACTTTTGGGCACACACCGTTAACGGAGTATCAAGTATTTACCATGACATCTTTCCTAAAAAGGATGAAGGATGGACCGTACATCATACCAAGTAGATACAACAAGGAAAAAGGTCAAACTTAAAGAACAGCTGAAACAAAAGTGCTTCTCGCGAGACAACCCGGTTGTTTTAATTGTTTGTCACATTTTAATTGTTTGTTGCACGAGTCTGTCTTCCTAGACACTCTATACGGCGTGTCAAACCCCTCTGGATACGGCATATAGACGTGTCTGGACGTTATTAGTTTTAAAAACTTAATATTTAATTTCTAGTAATTTAATTGTTTTTACAGGAACCATACGACGTATCCCAGGGTTTGGGATACGGCGTATTGATCCCTGTACGGTTGTGTGTTTAATTGTTTTCTTGTACCATTGTAACGAGATAGAAATTGCACTTGCCTTCTAATCTTTTATGCATGACCTTGCTGAAACTAGGATATGGTATAATCTGAAAAAGACATGTGTTGAACTTATCTGGGCATTCTAAAGCCCTAGTCAACACACTTTTTGCTCAAGAACTCATCTTGGAGAATTATCACAAGCAATACATCAAGGAGTTTTCCGTTCTAATTCTATTTTCCTTTATTATTTTATTGTTTTATTTATACAACGAGGACGTTATATAATTTAAGTGGGGGGATGGAGAATTAGAACGTACTTGTCTTCTTTTTTAAAAAATAACATGCTACGTGCTTAAAAGTGCTTAAAAATAGGCCAAATTTAAAAAAAATTAGCATGACTTTTGTAAAAATCACTAGTTACATTACCTAGCGCACTATAACCCTTGATACATATTGTAAGAATTAAGCCTATTCTGTTTCCAACTGCTTACTAAAAAATCCACAAAATTATAAGTGTGCCGGTGATGTAGTGGACTTTAGAACTTGGCTTGGTATATCACTCGAGACCGCAATGATTGGTACTATGGATTTAGATGGAGGAAAATGTTCAACTGATAAATTTCTAGGATTAAACCAAATAGCCTACATCTCATAAAATTAACTAACTACACTGGTTAGTTAACTTCCGTGTAACCCTTTGTTTACTCTCATTTTTAGAGTAAGATCCCTTAGAACAACCTGTTGAGCCATTCCTTTCTTTTTATACACCATATTATATGTTTCGTTACAGCTTTGCACCTTAGCCTACCGTGTAGATTAAGCTTATTTTAATCAAAGTTTCTAGTTTCTTTCGTGTAAAGTTTGTATTTCCTCTGTCAAAGTGAAATTTTTCTATCTCTGTAATGGTCGGGAAATTGTACAATGCAATGGGAAAAATATGTAGCTCATAAGTTTCCCTACTTTCGCGATTTTGAATCATGTCCGAAGAAGAAGTGTTACAAGGAATAGATTATCCGGACGAATTATGATAGTGAAGACGGTGAAATTAAACCGATATTTATGATGTATTGCAAAAAAAAAGAGAAAAAGCAGCAAAAAAAAGAAGAAGAAAAATAGTCGGTTCAAAAGAAGTTTATACCGAAGGAATTACTTGGAAGGGTCGATTATTCGTTGATACGTTACAAAAAAAATCAACGATGTAAAGTCTTGTAAAAAGTGGCCGATATCACCACTTACTCTATAAAAGTATATAAAGAGCGGGATATAAGGGAAGTTGACCGTTATGGGAACTCCAACTTAGGTTGTCTTTTTCATTTCTGTGATCAAGGCATTTGTCTATATTGTTGATCCCAATCCTTGATCGATTCCTTAGCTTGTCTAAGGTTAAATTACCTTGGATAAATCCAAAATAACTTGTTGTAGAAACTTTGTATGTATACTAAAGTGTATGCGGAATCTACACCTTAATATCTAGAAGTATTATGAATAAAACAGTAATTGTGAATGAACAAAGATATAACCAAACGCTCCAATATTATTAGATCAATAATACGAGTACTCTTCACTAGTACTAGGGTTTACAACCTTGAAGCTTTTTAATCGACTTCACAACTATGAAAACTTGTATATCAACTAATGCCCCTAGAGCCTCCTTTTATAGACCAAGGAGTCCTACAAGGCTTACAATACTTTCCTAAGATATCATGATCTTTTCTAAAAGAAAACGTAATCTCTTAAACAAATACATTATACATATCTTTTACAAAAATAACTCAATACTTATCTTCGTAAGTATTCTTGTTCTCTAGACAATCCTTATCTCTTTACTCGTCTTTATCCTTCTGACAGTAGTAATTCTTCTAGCAGTTGTAATCCAGCAGCATAAACTTTTGTACCAGCAGTACTAATAAACATAAGCAGTAGTAACATTAGTACTAGCAGTACTAATATATACTAACAGTAGTAACTGTGTACTAGCAGTCTTAACTTTACTGCCAGCAGCACTAACTACTTAGCATAATTTTCATTAGTATCACTAACAGTACTAAGTTATGCTTGACAGCACTAATATATACCTGAGTAGTAGTAACTCTAAGAATCATCTTGAAGTCATTAAGTCCCAACAATCCTCCCTTAAACTTGATGTTCATCATATGAATCTGCAAGTTTCTTTATTAAAAGTCATCATCACTATCAGGAAGATGCATTCAAATACTTCATTGACCCTTTCGCTACTTTACCATGAACTTGAGTAGTTGATAGCATATCTCATTCCAATAATCAGCTTGAAGTTTCTCGTTGAGCATATTTGTGATTGTTATTAGTGTAAGAGGATATCTTTTCTCAACCAACATAAAGATATGTACATTTTCAAACCTTACAAAGTACACTCCATAAGAATCAAACAACTTCCAAACAGTCACTTTGTTTCCTTGTAGATTTCTCCATACATCACTTTTTATGTATGGTTCAAACATGACTTTTAAATCACCCCACAACACTCTTTCATGTTCATCTTCAGGCCTTGTATCACCATGCTTTGTTTTGACCAACTTCCAGAGAGTCTGCAAGTCTTCTCTATCAATACCCTAAAGCATCCTAATCATAGAAGAATATCTCTTGAAACTTCCATTAGCTCTTATCAATTGATAATGTCCTATTATTCCTTCTCTAATAAGCTTGTATTCAAAAATCACTGGAGGTTTGATAGCAAGTGGTATAGCATCAATTGCTATATCATCATCTTTGAATATCACCATATGCTTTTTAGCTCAGCTTCATTATCTACTTCAACTTCTTCATTCTCATCAGTCTTTTGCTTCTTAGACTTATCAGATTCCAGTTTATCCCTTGCTCTCTTTGCACTACTATCTTGTGTAATTTCTGCCTTTTTAGAACTGCTTTCATCCTTTTTCCACTGATTTTTGAGCCTCAGAATTCATAGCCATAAAAGAATTTACTCTCTTCATTTCCTTGCCAAACAGCTTTAGGATTTCATCATAGCTTCTGCCCTTTAGCTGATTGTGTTTATATCCACCCATATGCTTAAGATAGATAGACATTTGATTTCTATTTTGTGTCTTGGTAGGAGGTCTTTTTCTCTTTTCTTGTGCTCTTAAAGTAGCAAAAAAAATTCTTCTCTTCTCCATGAATTCCATAAATAGTTTTGCATTCTCCTCATCTGTCAACTCCTCTTGCTCTCTTGTTTGGAGTCTCTTAGCCAGCAACCTATCAGCCTTCATCTTAACTTGTGTATTTTCCCATGATTCAATCAAAGCTATGTTGGCTTATTCTTCCTTTTTCCTTGCAAGCCTCTCTTCTTCTATAAGTTTAGCTTGCAACTGAGCTTCATGATTTCTTGCCATTTCTTCATCAAGAGCAACTTGATCTTTCTTTTTCAAAGGTACTTCAGGCTCAATCATTATTGCTTTGCCTTTGTCTTTAGTCTTTGAAGGTTGTGATGCTTGTGGAGATGATGTTGTTCTGAATTCACTTGGCTCTTGAACTACAACCCCTCTAGCCTTGGGTCTTGTAGTTGTTGTTGTTGTAGCAGCAGTAGTAACAACTTTAGGTTTAGATGTTTTGATTTCAATAAGAGTTTGAGCTAAAGTTATTTCATCAATAGTTGTTGTTGGAGCACTAGTAGTAGTAATTTCATCAATCTTGGTAGCAGTAACTCCTTCACCAGCAGTAGTAACTAGAATTGTAGGGGCAACACTATCTTCAACACTAGTACTAACCTCTCTTTCATCAACCTTTGCACTCTACTCTTGTTTCTCACCAACCGCCATATCCACAATCACCTCATCACCATGAAGATCATATGTATCAAACATTTCTGCATCATCTTTCCTCCCATAGGTTTCATCAACTAAAGAAACTTTAGCATCCTTGTCAATGTCTTCAAAACTCCTCCCCTATTTGGATGCAACTGCCTGAGTACCCAAACTATCTTTATTCTCAGAGGATTCAACCCTTCTAGATTCACCAACTTTCCTTAATCTTTTTAACCCTGTAGTTCTTGATTTCTTTTTCCTTTCCAACTTTTGGACCCTCTTCTTTAAACCAGCAATCTCCTTTTCTTGAGCATCCTTTACCTTCTCCAAATTAAGAACCTGTTTTTGTAAGTTGGTACACAAAATCATCAATTCTATTGGTTGCATTCTATCCTCACCACTAAGAAGTAGATCATTAGAAGGTATAGGAACACTATCATCATGGTGTGTCTCATCTTGAGGAACTTCAGTTTCCTTCCTCTGTTTCCTCCTAGACTATTTCTTTTGAGGTCTAAAGGATGATGGTTGAGTAGTAATGGGTATCTATTAAGAATCAGTAGGAATGCCTAAATTTACACCCTCTTCTTTATTAGCTTGAACCATCATTGTTGCAAACAGAGGTGTTACTCTCCCAGAAAATTCTTTTCCTTCTCTCTTCATATTTGCAAAGATTTTCTTTATGTATGAGGGGTAACATAAATCTTTTTGTGATGTGACATATCCCCAAGCTGTTGATTGATAAACAATTGTACAAATCGTGGATACATCAGTAATTTGACCCCTCCCTCTAAGTGCTTTACCATAGCATCAAAAATATACTTGGACAAATTAAATTTTTGGTTTGTGGCCAAGCATATGATTGTAGAGGCCATAGTGCTACTGAATTCGTTCCATGCAGTGGTCTTGGCACTTAGGCATTACGTAATGGTATGAATTAAGAACTTCCATTATGGAGAAAAGAAAGCGTTATAAAATGTAAGCCTTTGAGAAGGTTTTTCATACCCCATCCTTTCCAGCTCTTCAAAGATAGTAGGAGTAGGCAAACAATCAGTACCACCTGCATCTTCTAAGTGAAGATCACTTTTAATGCTTGTCTCTGTGATGATCACCTTCTTTTTATCAACTAGGGCTTGTAACTGACGTTCACCATTAACCATTTTTGCCTTTGCTGTTGCCCAGAACTGTTCAATACAAGATGTGTATATAGTAGGATTGACTGTTAAAGCATAATGGATTTGATTAGCATTTAGAAAATCAATAATTTCCTGAAATCCATAACTTTCAGTAGGTTTTTTCAAGAACATGATCATGTTGTGGGTTTCAACAAATTGTAGGGTTGACATTATGATGGGTTTTGATGATTAACAATGAAATTGAGTTAGGGTTTACATTTAGAGAGTGTTTGAATGACTGAAATCGAATAAAGAATTGAATGAAACCCTGAATCGAAGTATTTATAAAATCACCCTCAGCAGCATTAACTTGAACTGGCAGCACTAAATGATGCCTAACAGTAGTAAGTAACTCGATAGCAGTAACTCAACAGTATCAACATAAGCTTAATAGCATTAATGTATACCAGTAGTAGAAACTTTATGCTTAGCAGCATTAAGTTATATTACCAGTATTAACAGCATTAAGTTTGAGTTACCAGCATTAACTTCAATTTCTTTCCGAAAAGGACTTTTATCATCAATGAATTCTTCTCACACGCTCTCTTTCTATTTTTTTAAACTCACTGAATCTCTCATTTCTTTTGGCTCACCAAATCACTCTTTCTGTTTTATGCACACATCTCTCTTTCTATTTTTCAGCTCACAATCTCTCTCTTTTCTTTTCCTCACCATTTCACATAGTTTTGTACAATTTTCCATCAATTCCAAGTTTCATACTGTCCTCCCCACTTCCAAGTGTGTAACCTCTTGAGAGAGGTGGATCATTAGACTATTTAGATGTAGTCTCAAACCTAGTTTGAGCATCTACACCCCCAATATGGTATCTTGGCACCTGGGACCACTACCTGAACCAATTCCCTAAGGAATTGATCCATTAAGTGTTGCCATGGATTAGGTCTTATTGATGTTACCACTTTCCTGCTCTGCTTCTAAGCTAGAAGCAGTAGTAGCAGCCTTTTCCATTTTGTCAACCAACTCTTTATCGACAGCCTCATCACCAACCTTTACAGGGGGACCACTAGATTGAGGTATCTTGGTGTCCCGACCTCTTTTGACATGCCTAGATGTTTTTGATTCTTTTTAACACATTTTTTGATGTTACATGTGCTTCCATCCATGCTTGACTGCATATTGACATAAGTAGCCTCCCCTAAAACAAGACTTCAGAGGAGAAGCTGTCAACATCAGGTACTCAATATGCTTAGCCTACAAGTGTTAGTCTAAAGCCAAAAATACACAATCCAAAGTATTTTCTTCTTGACAATATTAATAAATGACCACAGTATTAAACAAGAACAGTCCTTAAGGTTTTTTATAACTAGCAGTACTAATAAACATAGACATTAAATTGAAAAGACTAACAGTACTAATCCAATTACAAAACTTTTAACAAAGACATAAAGAGATATATACATTAAGAGATTAAGCGATTCCAATAGTACTGAAACCTTCCCAGCATCAAAAACCTTTTGTAAAAAAGCACTGCAACATAATGATCAGTAAATAATTTAGGCACTATACAAACCATTATTGTATTAACTTTTTAGCATTGCAATCTCTTATAAAATGATGCTAATCTCTATATGTTTTGTTTTAGAATGTTGAACAAAAGGATTTTCAATAAAGCAGATCGTATCTGTTAATTGTCAATATTAAATGACAAATTCATGAAATTAAACCCATTAATCCCATCAATTGAATTTGAATCCATAGAACTTGTCCACGAACAACTAACAGGCTTGCCACATATCAGCTTCAGTTAGTAGAGGTGGCAACCACACTTTGCTTTTTACACTGCCATGAAATCAACCTCTTTTTCCCCAAAAACTGGACACAAAAACCTCCAGTTGTAGACTTCTTATCTTGAGTTGCTCTAGCATAGTCACTATCAGTATAAGCAACTAGTTCAAATGGAGAATCCCTAGAATACCAAAGGCCTAATGTTGGTTTGCCTTTAAGATATCTAAAAATTCTCTTTACAGCTAAGAGATGTGATGTCTTTGGAGTAACTTAGAATCTGGCACATGCACATACTGAAAACATGATATCTGGTCTAGATGTTGTAAGATACATCAAGGACCCAATCATAGATTTATAGAGATTTACATCAACATCATTAGCATCTTTATCTTTGACTAAAGGCTTTTCCAAATCAATTGGAGTAGAAGCAGACTTCACATTAGTGTAGTTGAATTTCTTCAAAATCTCATCTACATATTTATCCTGGCTGATAAATATTCCATCTTCCTTCTGCTGTATTTGTAATCCTAGAAAGAAAGTAAGTTCTCCCATAGAACTCATCTGAAACTTATCCTTCATAAGCTTCTCAAAGATAATGTCATCAACATAAACCTGTACAAGCAAAATATCTCCTTTTTGCTTCTTGATAAACAATGTCTGATCTATTTTCCCTCTTTTAAACCCATTGCCCAACAGATAGTTAGCCAACGTTTCATACCATGCTCTTGGAGCTTGATGCAACCCATAAAGTGCCTTGACCACCTTGTAAACGTTGTCTGGATGGTCAGGATCTTTAAATCCTGGTGGTTGAGTAACATAAACTTCTTCCTCAATCGTTCCATATAATAATGCACTCTTCACATCCATTTGATATACCAGAAAACCCATAAAAGAATCATAGGCTAAAAACAATCTTATTGCCTCAATTCTTGCCACAAGAGCAAAAACTTCTTCATAGTCTATACCTTCTTCTTGTCTATGACCCTGTGCAACCAACCTTGCTTTATTCCTAATCACAGTCCCTCTTTCATCTTTCTTATTTTTGAAGACCCATTTTGTTCTAATGGCCCTCTTCCCATTAGGCAAATCCACAAGTTTCCAAACCTGTTAGAGCTTGAATTGCAGAAGTTCTTCCTGCATTGCTTCCACCCAAGATGAATCAGATAGAGCTTTAGCAATGCTTGTGGGTTTAATATTTGATAAGAAACAAGCATATAAACAAGTATTCAGGGTATCATGTGTTTTTTGTTCATATACAGCACTGAGAAAACCCTTGTATAGTAAGAAGATTTTGTTCATTCTTCTTGTCTAAATAGAGGACTTCACATCACCACTCATTTTTAATTGGGTGATCTCCATGGATTTCTTAAATTTGGAGTAGTTGTACTATATAAGGAATGAAGTGATGTTCCCCAAATCAACTTCTGGTTCATCTTCATCACTGAAGAACTCAACATGAGTGGTCTCAAGTGTATGACTAGCTCCTAACTTGAACATATCTTTGGGCTATCTTGATCATTTGAACTAGTAGTACATACTGATTTGACAACAATATATAAAGTTTAAAAACGACCGTATTACTTTAGGACTGGCAGTAATTACAGGAGTCCCATAGCATTAACTTCCTTAGGACTGCTATCATCTCCAGACTTATCTTTTGCATCATTCTCATTATCTGGACAATCTTCAACCTGTTTTTGATCATCTATAGCAGATTTTGGTTCACCATTACCAACATCCTTGGAAGGTGAATCAAAGTATGAAGCATCTTTCCAAATTGGCATCACAATGCAATCTTGACTGATTTCTTCTTTCTGTGTAGATGTACATGCATTTAAGTTATACCATTGTGTATCTATATATTCATTAGTTGATTGTATCCTGGAAACTACTGGTACATAAATTATAGATTGGTTAGAAAATCAATATCAAACAAACAGCCTACTTTGGACCATTCTCCCTTTCTATCATATGCTTATTCTCTAAAAGAACCAATATGAAAAGTATTTCTTCTACCCTCAGGTATGTAGTGTTTGATACCCTAAAATATTTACTACTCAAAAGAATATCCAACAAGGAAACCTTCATCACTTTTGCATACAAACTTACCTCAAATTGTCTAAATGTATTAAGAATGGTAAACATTGACATCCAAATGGTCTCATAAAGAATAGAGCTTGTTTAAGACGCACTAAAAAAGTTCATAAGGTGTACTTGTTATGAGGCTTTGACTACTAAGACCCTATTTTTTGTACATAGCAACAGTAACAAACTGCTTCAGCCCAAAATGTGGTAGGTAACTTAGAGTCAGCTAACATGGTTCTAGCAGCCTCAATTAGTGTCCTATTCCTCCTTTCAGCTACACCATTCTGCTGAGGAGTCCTAGCTACACTATATTCTCTCCTAATACCTTTTTCTCTGCAAAAATCATCTATAACTTTATTCTTAAACTCTGTTCCATTATCACACATGATTATTTTCACTTTTTTATCTGCTATGTTTTCTATTTCTTTGATAAAGTTCTTAAGAATCTCACTGGTTTCATCCTTAGTTGCTAAAAAGAAAACCCAAGTAAACCTGCTATAATCATCAGTGACTACTAAGCAATACTTCTTATGCATTAAACTACTCATAAAGGTTGGACAAAACAAATCTATATGAAGCATAAACAAAGGCTTAGTAATTGGATTCAGAACTTTGGACTTACAAGAAGCTCTGTGTTGCTTCCCTTTAAGACAAGCAACATAGGTTTGGTCAGTTTCAAAACGTTTTGTAGGCAATCCTCTTACAAGATTATCCTTAACAAGCTTATTTATGTTCTTAAAATTAATATGACCAAGCCTCTTATGCCAGAGCATTGATTCATCTAATGTAGCCTTTGCAACAAGACAAGTTAAACTCTCTTTAGGAACAATGTTCTTCATATCAAAACTGTATATATTGTCTTTTCTAGGAATTTTAAGAAGTATCTGAGTTTCATCAGGCAACTTAAAATTAGGAGATAAGACAAGACACTCAGTGTCAGTAAAAAGGACATAGTTCTTTTTGTCACACATCCGTGAGACACTAAAAAGATTTAATTTTAACTCATTGACAAAGTATACATCTTTAAAATCAAGACTATCAGTTTTAAGTGTTCCTTTACCAGAAATTCTACCACCATGTGCTCCTCCCCCAAATGTAACATAACCTCTATCAAATTCCTTGAAATCTGAGAGATAAGCTATGTTCCCAGTCATGTGCCTTGAGCATCCACTGTCAATAAATCATGTATCATCTTGTTGTGGCTTCCCCTGTACATATAAATATGCAGCAGAATAATAAAGAACAATATATTATCAAACAAGGTTTTATCATTAAATGTTTCCACCAAGCCTAAATATTATTTGATCAGAATAATACAGTTACCTATCTCTAACAGTAACAGGGATCAAGTAAAACCTTGATTACCTTGAGGCTACATCACCACTATAGACGTCTACATCTCTAACTCTTGCACACACACACACACGCGTTTTTCTGGGTACACACACTTTTCTGGATTTTACATCTTGACACACCGAAAACTAGATATTAATAAATCTTTTAAACATTTAAGTTTATCTTCTAAATCTTCAAAATCTTCCATGTTTTGAAGAATTCCTCCTTTGTCTTTTAAGTCCTTCATCTTTCATATGTTTTGTCTTATCAACTCAAATTACCCTTCATGAAGCACCTTAAGATAAATGAACTTGAGTAGTAGAAACTTAAACTAGCAGTAGTAATAATAACTTACAGTAGTAAAAACCTTCACATCATGTGGTGCATGTAAATGGTTAAACATTTTAACATTAAGCTTCCCCTGAAACCCATATGTTAACTATTTCTTGAATCTTTAATTCTGTAGCCTCTATGAAATGATCACTGATGAAGAAAACTAAGTATAACGAACTTGATGCTGAAGTAGAATAACTCAAACTTGTGTCTTATATCTTGTACTATCCACGTGACTTCGAACTTATAAATAAATCTGTGAAATATAAGTAGATCGCAATCTCTTTGTCAAAATCCTCATCTTTTATGAGACATTATGCACAACAACGTAAATCCTTATAGTGATAGCAAAGACCTATTGCTAGATTTGACAAGTCTTCGTCACATCGTTAAAAACACAAACAAGTTACCTCCAAATGTTGTAAGCCATTTGAGATATGATAAGAACACAAACTTGTGAAACTCCAGTTCAACTTCAAATAGGTGATAAACAATCCTCTTCGTAATCAATTAAACCAATAAAATACGAGCCTTTAAATATGTTAAGAACATGTAAACCAAAACCAAAAATCAAACAGTAAACACCAAAAACCAAATGTTGTGTTTTTGTTTTGTCCGATATCATCGTGTGTGTGTTGTCCGATATCCTCGCCTCAGCCGAGAACCAAAACTCTTGATATCGTCTAAAACTAGCAGTATAAACTTTCTTTGCCAGCAGTATTAATTTATCAATGAGCAGTACTAAAATTAAACTGGTAGTATAAACATTTAAAGGAAGCAGTACTAAAAATTACCACTGTTAAGATTACTCCTTCCTCCCTTCATCATTCACATCATAATCAACTAATTCAACGCGTCGAAAAAAAAATTGTCAACATTTCGTTGGGGATCATGGACATCCACAACTTGGTTCGGATCGGGAATAACTGGGTTTTCTTCGGGAATAGCTTCGTTCGGTTCGTTAAGAGGGTTAGGGTTCTTCATGACAATCCGCGTCGTATAAATATCTCGTATTAGTATTAAAATAATCACATAATCAACATTTATATTCAAAATAAATGAAAATCTCATATTACCACATATATATATTTTTCCATATATATATATCGATAAATAAATCCTTCTCATTCTTGTCCCATCGGTAATTCAGAGATTTCTATTGCACCGTTATAGTCAAAAGATTTCAAAAATTCTTTCGTTCATTTTTCTTTTTGAAAATCTTTTGTTCTCTATAACTTAAGCTCTTGATACCAATCTGTAACACCCCTATTTTCATATATCTCAGCGGAAGGGTCATTTGGGGTGCTACGTCATAATATAACAACTCAAGCATAGAAAACGACTCGAAAAGAGACGTTTTTAAATACATTCATTCGAAATAAAAGTTTACATCATAGGTCCCAAATTGTTTCATAATTCATACAACATTTTTTCAAATTATCTTCGAATGACTTTTATTTAATGGGCCTTCAAAACATTTAGGTTTCTATAAGTGACAACCAAATTCTCCATCGCCGAATTACCTTCAAGGACCTGAGATAAAACATGCTAAAACGTCAACAATAATGTCGAGTGAATCCATAGAGTTTATATATATATATAAATAATAAAATTTCTGAACACAAGTATCATTTCTCAATATTCATTAGGATATAACGATGTGGCCAAACAAAGTTATATCGGGGGATTATTTATAAGCCTCATGACATTGAACGTTACCATCTCATTATGTTGGGGTTCCTAACAGTGTATGCCTACTAGACACCCTCGCTATGAGTGCATATTATTCTCTATACAACGCATCCGTTGTGTGATTTTCTCGACACTTGACGATAGCCAGTCGTCACGGATTGGAGGTGGCAGCCTCCAAATAGTACTATTTCATGTATAAGCGTCTACCATTTCCCGGTAGTTAACAATTCATGATTTTCGCAGGTCTTTTATCTAGCGAGTTAAGCTAACGTATAATAATAATCGAGGCAACTAGCATACAATCTCCCTTGTGTTCTATTTAAAAAAACAAGCATGTTATCTCCCTTGCGGGTTTATAAAACAATTAAAGTGTAAAAATGCAAAGCTATGAACTCACTTGGTGATGTCGGAAGAGAATATCGATAGATAAGAACTTCGGGCATAAGCGCGACGATCAACCAAGACCTATACAAATTGTAATGGGTCTTAGGTTTCTAGCCGATAAAATTAACGATGACTCGTAAAATAAATAAGTATGTATATATATACACATGTATTTTATATGATGATCATGACTTAATGATTTAATTATTTCACACTTAGGTTTTTAACTAGTTTCTATTTGCCATTTGTACTCTTATGGTCCAATATATCCTAAAAAGCCCAATAGGTCCCTAAGTAAGTCCATTAAGTGTTTAGGTTGATATTATTAACCCAAGACCAAGTCTTAGCCCATTAATTAAGCCCAAGTGGGTTGGGCTTAAAGCCAAGTCTAATATGTCTATTTTAACACATTGGGCCTAGTGGCCCAATTAGGCCTTATGGCCCATTCAAGCTTGTAAATGCGTCTTATTATAAATTGTTGGGTTCTCGAGGTCGGGACATGTTTATTATCAGTAAGTTAACTTTTAAAAACTCCTAAGAAATGGGTCCTACCACCTAGTGTTTTAGTTGTAAAAACGTTTTATTTGTTGTAGTGTTCGTGTAGACGTAAAATTTTATATACGTTTAGGTTTACAAAAATAGTCATATTTTAATAACCGTAAATGATATAATTGAAAACTTTATATACTTAGTTTCATAATTAAGTATATATTACAGATCCAAGACCATTCTTGTACTTAGTTTAAGTATACTTATACATATGAACAATTTACTACATAAAGGTCAAGTTACAAATTTGGACTGAAATCTCACTTTCACCCTTTTTGATGTCATTTACAAACCATAAAGAGTTGGTTGACTATCCAATTGATTCAGAATCTACATGATTTTATCTAGGTCTCATAGTCTTAAATGTTTAACCAACTCAGTCCGTAAATATGACTTTTTATACCATCTATACAGACTGTCCAGAATTGACTACTTTTAGTGTTTTGATCATATCTCACTCAAAATTTACTTTCTAGAGGTGATCCAAATTGCTACATGATCCTAGAAGATTTATCTACCATCTCAACTTATCCAATCCAACCTCAAACCTACTGAAAATTATAGATTTTACTAATCATTTCAGCCAATAATTTTTTTAGCTTGATCTAGCCTAGATCTATGCATGCATGGTCATTTTTATTGCTTGATCATTAAATATCATACATGTACATATATATTTGGAAATCAAAAAAACATAATCAAAAACTCATGAAATTTTACCACAACAAATGAAGACAATGATCAAATGATCAACAATAAACAACAAGACTTGATGTAGACTTCAAATCCAAGCTTAGTCTTTACTCCAAAAACACTTTGACCATCATTTTCTCTACCCAAATAACTTTTATAAAACCCAATTAACTTCAGCCCCAATATGAATGAGAATCTCCTTGAAAACCTCTTTAAATCACCTCCAAAATACAAGTAATACACTAGGAAATCACCTTTACTTGCACACTATTATTTGGTCTTGTGAAATTTTGTGAAATGGGAGTTTTTGTTGATGTAGGTGGCGTCCAAAATGAATTGAGGGAGAGTGTTTCCAATTTTTTTTGATAAAAATGAGTATCTATGTGTTTTGGTAGTCAAATTGGGTTTATATTTGAAGTTGACTAAAATGACAAGTGTAAGCATTTGTAAAATGGTGGAACACAAGGTGGACACCTCCTACCTTGTTTTTGTCACCCTAATGAGGTGAGATTTTAGTGGGGTGAGTTGTTTAACTTGCCCCAATATTTGTAAATACGGGTATTATCAAAGTCCGATATTTAAAAAGGTACGATTTGTATTCGTTTTTTTGTAAAAAGTAAAAATAGTACGAGACACAAAAAATAAAAACGAATGCAACAAAATTATTTCTACGGCATTTTGACAATATATATTTCGATGCCTTACGTAGAATTCTCCGGTTCTTTGTAAACGTCGCGTAATTTACGAATGTAAGCCCTAATTCTCCTGGTTAGTCGTGAGTTCATATCTCAACATAAAAATGAAAAATATAATTAATACTCGAGAATAAAATAACAACCTGAAATTGACGGTTTGTCACACATACACAGCATTATCACTGAAGCTAGCAGTACTAACTTGAGGACTAGCAGTGTTAACATTAGGGTTAACAGTACTAACTTCATATGCAGGTTTAGCAGTATTAACATCATTAGTACTGCTAGTGCTTGGAGCAGTCATAAATGCCAAGTTTTGAGCACCACTACTTGCAGCAATAGATTTCTTTACACTTTTTTCAACAATTTTGAAGTTGTTATACAAATCATCGATGCTCATTGTTTCAATTTCAGCCTTATTCATCCAGACTACAACATGAGTATTCCACTCAGGGGGCAAGCTTTTCAAAAATTTTGAATTTAAGTCTTCTTGAGTGATGACTACACCCAAAATTGCAAGCCTATAACAATCTTCTGGAGCCTATTAAAGATAGAGTCAAGAGACTCTGTGCTTGATGCACTAAAATTTTTCATATTTGTTGCTTCACAATGTCTTCTGGTGTTCTTAGTGGCTACATTACCTCCAAATCGAGTTTTCCGATATCAGCAAACATTGTTTAGCAATGTAGGTACTGACTAAATAATTGATTCATCTGGGAAAGCCATGAGTAGCAAGCTTCTACCTTCCACATCATTCTTCTTGTAGGTCTTTCTTCAACATTATAGGTTACTGGACATCTTGTAACTGAAGTACCATTCTCTTGTGCTGTTTGTGGTACAGATACCCATGAGTTACCATTCTCTATGACCTCCCATAGAGCATAGTCTTGTACCTGAAAGTACTGGTTGATTATTATCACCCACATCTCATACTTACCTAGTTTGAGTATGGGTAGCTGCAGTAGAATTACTATGTGCAGATTCAAATTTTATAACTTCTAGATCAAAGTTTCTCAAAGCAAAAGTTCTAATACCACTTGTTGATCCCAATCCTTGATCGATTCCTTACTTGTCTAAGGTTAAATTACCTTGGATAAATCCAAAATAACTTGTTGTAGAAACTTTGTATGTATACTAAAGTGTATGTCGTTTTTTTGTAAAAAGTAAAAATAGTACGAGACACGAAAAATAAAAACGAATGCAACAAAATTATTTCTACGGCATTTTGACAATATATACGTCGATGCCTTACGTAGAATTCGCCGGTTCTTTGTAAACGTCGCGTAATTTACGAATGTAAGCCCTAATTCTCCCGGTTAGTCGTGAGTTCATATCTCAACATAAAAATGAAAAATATAATTAATACTCGAGAATAAAATAACGACCTAAAATTGATATCATGATCTTTTCTAAAAGAAAACGTAATATATTAAACAAATACATTATACATATCTTTTATAAAAATAACTCAATACTTTTCTTCATAAATATTCTTGTTCTCTAGACAATCCTTATCTCTTTATTCGTCTTTATCCTTCTGACAGTAGTAATTCTTCTAGCAGTTGTAATCCAACAACATAAACTTTTGTACCAGCAGTACTGATAAACATAAGCAGTAGTAACATTAGTACTAGCAGTACTAATATATACTAACAGTAGTAACTGTGTACTAGCAGTCTTAACGTTACTACTAGCAACACTAACTACTTAACATATATTTCAGTCTTCAACTCTGAGCAGTCTTAACTTCAACAAGCAGTAGTAACTTAATACTAACAGTACTAACTTATACTAACAGTAGTAACTAGCAGTAGTAACTTTATACTACCAGTACTAACTACTTAGCAAAATTTTCATTAGTATCACCAATGGTACTAAGTTATGCTTGACAGCACTAATATATACCTGAGCAGTAGTAACTCTAAGAATCATCTTGAAGTCATTAAGTCCCAACAAAAGTTACATATGTTGTGCATTTGCTTATGTTTGACTTTTTGGAAACAATGACTTTACCAATTGCATTACAAGGTAACTTACTTGAGTATTTCAGATGAAACATTCAAGTCGTCAATCCTACTTCATTGTGAATTTTATGCATATATTTGCCAAATATTTGGAGCACAACTATTGGACAAGTAGACTTAATATGACATCATTTACACAAGTGTGAGTTATGATCCGATGCATATTCTTATCGTCTTGGAAAAGGATGTCGTTATTTTCATATCAATCGAGTGTGATTGAGTATATAGGTTTAAGATAATATATCTTGTTACATTTTGATATAATCTCAAAGTTAGACAAATAAGAATCCAATTTCTTGTCCATATTCAAAAACTTGTGAATTAGATTCGATGATAATATCAATCATAATTTGAATAATGAATCGATATATACTCAAAATCTTTCTTGACCCTCAGGAACACTCTTTTAAAATAAAATAAATAAAGATTTTTATAGTGTGTTCCATTAATCCTAAGACTAGTTGTATGGTGAGGTTGATGAATAACGACAAGTTAATTTCTTACTTCAAGATTGTCATATATTTTGCTTGTGCAAAAAACTATATGTTGTTATACCTAGTATGAATAGTTTTTGACATTTTATGAGTATATAAATGATTTTCCTAACCATTTTTATACAACACACATCTTTTGTAAAATACTATACGTTTATAAAAAGAATATAATTATTTGTGTGTATTAGAACAATGCAAGCATAAGCAAACTTTAAAAATACATTTTCTTTTACTTAATTACCAATGTATTAATACAATCTTTTATTTTGTTTATCCAACCCAAGGTCAAACAATGCAAGATGATGAAAAGATTTAGACATCTTGTTAGAAGAGAGTTAATGTGTTGGAAATATTTTAGTGACGGATTTTAACATATGATATTAGGACATTATTTTTCCACACACTTGACAAACTATTAAACTCTCATTCCTAAACGGGTTACTACACTCAAAATAATCTACAAGATATTTATGTAACACTTGTGAATATAGTGATCTATGCCTATATGCAATGCACAAACAATTTTGAAACTTAACGCAAGAAATCTAGCGTAATTCCTATTAGGCATAATCCGGAAAACTAGTAACATACAAACAGAATACATGGCACATGTGTTTAGATATATAATTAGCTCAATTACAAATAGTAATTATTACTTATTAATATCTATTAACCAAGTAAAAACAAAAGTAAACACACATAATCATCTAGCATACACATAAGGATATTCGCCGTTGTTTTGTGTATTAGATATAACGATGTATACTTAGCTTGATTTGATTTGAAAATAAAATAGTTCCTCCCCAATACAAAAATTAATTAAGATCAATATTTTGAAAGGAAAAATACACTATTTTTTAAAGATACATCAACTAGAAATGCCCGACTCAAAGGAAAATGTAAAATACAAGTTTTACATTTAAACGGAACTCAAAGTTTTGACCACTATGTAGTATTTTGCATTTAGGATTTTTTTAAGTTAAAAATTAAGTCTTGGAAGTTCTTTTAAATGAAAGTAGACTCAATTTTCTTTAAATTGGCAGGTGGCACGACTTCTACGGACTTACGGATGATTTTATACGATTTTTTAAAGTTTGCCAAATTCTGACGAACAGACAGACAGCCCCCATAAAGGTGACTCCCCCCAGATATATTTGGGGGCCGCCTTAACATTTATGGGACCGCCACCAGTGACCCCAAAACACGTTTTTTGTTCAAAATCATTTGGTGACTTAACTGTAGAACATAGGACTTTAAAAAGTTGTTCCAACACATAAATTTCGTGTTTTAGACATCATTTCTACTCTTACGACTTAGACAAATGTAAGTTGGAACTTCCAAGTTCTTTTGAGAAAATTTTCCTTCAAGCTAGTATACAAAGTATATTTAATAACAAAACTAGTACGGATCAAACAACAAAACACTTTTCATATTTAATCCCCCTTCATGGGTAATTTGATACATGGATCGTACTCTATTTTAAAAACCATTTGTTTTGAAAACTAGAGCGACGTGGCCTCGGATACCAATTGTGGAAACCATATAGGGGGGGTGAATACGTTTCCATTTAAAAACTTTAAATCTTTTGTACCAAATTTCTAATCAAGTTTGACGTATTATGATAAGTGTCGATAATAGGTTTTACAACAACTAGCACATATCTTAACAATACAAGCTCAACCACAATATTAACTACAAAGTACTACACAATCACAATTAACACAATATGCGCACCTATCCACACAATTATGAACACAATGCAAATATAAAAGTAAAGCGATAAATGTAAATATGAGCGTAAAGAGATAAGTGAAAGGAAATGCAAACCGGACACGGTGATTTATAGTTGTTTGGTCACGAAGCTCCTCTTCGCCCTACTCCAGTACCCAACTCGAGAGTTACTTCATTAGTCAACAAGCTCCTTTCTCGGCGGAGAAAACCATACAAGTTGCTTACATTATTTTCCGACACTAAGCTAGATGTCGAGTTCTTCTTCGGGTACAACCAAACCCGTTATATTTTATGGCCCAACATAACAAACCTTGTGTTTTATGGTCCAAACACATAAACGGTGTCGCTTACATTATTTTCCGACACTAAGCTAGATGTCGAGTCCTAATCTTAGCTAGAACAAATATATCACTACACTAATGTATTTTAAGGCCCAAACTACTAACCAACCCACAATCAACCCTTCCGAATATACACACTATTCGGATCTACAGGCTACTAAAGATTGGAAGATATGGGCTCGATCTATATGCAACATATGTTACAAATAAACTAACTAGACTACATAACTTCGTATCTTGACGATGACGAAAGTTCTTCTCTTGAACTTGAGGGAAGAAGGAAATGATAGAAGATTGGATCACATTTAAACAAGATTAAACAAGTTAAATGATCAAAGGTTTAGAGAGATTTATTGAGATCTAGAGAGAGAAAAAACTGAAAGAAATTCATGCAAAGGGTTATAAAAATAGTTGGAGGTGACCCACTATTTATAGGAACTGAAAAACTGTCTGTCAGGAAATGGCGGTCCCAGATATATTAGGGGGCCACCAAATATTTAAGTTGGCCGTCGGCCTATTTAAGGGACCGTGTCACACCCCCAAATTCACTGCAGCGGAAGACTGGATTTGGGATTGTGACTTCATGGCGTGAAGAGGACTTGATACGAGAGATAGACCTCTACATGCCAATATACCAATGCAGACTCCATATA
>BQNB010048839.1:0-37484 GCA_026074375.1 Tanacetum coccineum
GTTCTAGGAATGGTGATGTTCCTTTTGACGAACTCATGCTTAGGGCCAAATAAACAACTTTTAGGATGATCATCAAGAGAATCTAGTGACCATTTACTTGTATAAAAGGTTTCTAGAACTTTTGGAGTTTGAAAGATTCAAGAGAGTTGAGATGAATCTAACTCGAAAGTGAATTGACCAAGCATGAACTCAATGTAAGGACGTTCCTCCTCGTCTCTTTTGACTTCAAGACTATGGTAGAATTCGACTATGAATCTAGGACAAATGGGTTCATCAAGAGTGAGAAAAGACTCAAGTCCTACGGCTTGAAAGGTTGGAAGCATGTTGTTTACTTCGATGAAAGATAGAGTGACAAATCTTCCTTCATGGAAGAGACGGCTTTCAAGACACCGATAGGATTCTCTAACTTCTTCATCCATTACTTTTAAGAGATGAATTCTAGGTAGGTAAGCTTTAGTGCGTTGGTAATCCTTTTGGTTTAGTTGTGGCATGATTTCACCTATAAATCAAATTAAGAAGACTCAATATTTTAAACGACAAATAATGTAGATAGTTCAGTGTGTTACTATATGGACGAGATATGGATGTGCAATTTGCTTGACTCGGACAAAAGAAAAATAGTAATACTACTAGTACTAAGCAAACCTTAATGCACAACCTATGTTTGATATTGCTCTAGTCGAATGATACGAAAGATGCATATAAATTATGCATTTCATTATGAACATTCATGAGACTTGATGCATGAAGAAAAATGTTTTTGCGTCGTATTAACAATGTAGTTGAACAACACTTGTTTTGAAAAACAAATTCCTAGACGTGAGGTTCTTATTCAAAGATTACAATTTAGGGTTTTTGTCGAAAATTTATTTTCACTAACTCCTTCAATTATGTAATCTTAATGTCTACAACAATCATAATAGTTATACATTACTATATCTTAATCCTAATTGTGCAAAAAATTGTAAGAAAAAATAAAATCCCCAAATTGTTTGGTTTGGTGCAAAATCAAAACCCTAGACTCAAAATTAAAAGAAAATAAGATGAAATCACTTAAAATTGTTGATTATAGTTGATGATTCGTTGATGATCTTTGTGTTTAATTGCTCTAATTGCTGATTTTTGTAATTTTTGTTTAAGGGTTTTAGAAGTTTGGTTCGTCAATGTTTTGGATAATGAATTTTTTTGGTCCCAATTGGTTTAAAACTAGTAAGTACTCGCGTTTTCTGTCATACGAATCTCCCTAAGTAGGGACGGATCTCCCATCAGGTGGATCCGTGGATCCGTGACACTCTTAAAAATGAACAGAGTTAGTTTTTAACCAAATTGAAATATGGTGTTATGTTTTTGGCAACTGGAGTGTGATATATATATTATTAGGGGTGTGTGATTCAATTTTCAGAGTTGACGTCCAAGTTTTGAGTGAATTGTGCAACTTGTCAAGAATTTCCTGATGGAATTTCAACGTAGTCGATCGTACTAGGAGTGTGTTAACATTTAGCATATATTTGACCATTGCTAATAACACAAACATTATGACCATTTAGACTCAACAAAACATCGTCAACACAAGTGTGAATTGTAATTCGATAATTATTCTTTTCGTCTTTTTCAATCGATTTCGTATTTTCATGTACTGACCATACATGCAGATTTTGAAAATATCTATGGTCATTTTATTGATATTTTCTTTATCTATTAAAATTATAATCTCGATTATGTTCATGATCGAGAGTTTGTAATTGGAACATGTAATGAGAATCAATATCTTTTCAATAATGATTAATTACTTCATTAGATTTCCGCTTATGATTATTATTCGGACAATGAAAGATCATTATCCATGATGAGTTTCATCATTCCTAATCATAATCTTAAATAATTGAATACTTCACGTTTTAAGGGTTTAGCTAATATGTCGGCTATGTTATCTTTGGATGTAACTTTCTCGATAGAAATGTTGCCCTTTTAGACGTTGTCGCGAAGAAAGTGATGGCGTATTTCTATATGTTTAGTTCTAGAGTGTTGTACGGGGTTTCTACTTTGCTCGATGAGAGCTTGTTTCATCCATAGTGCTTATTGACACGCCTTTCTGGCGTATACGTATTCGGCTTCAGTTGTGGAAATAGCAAGGGCCGTTTGTTTCTTAGCAAACCAAGATGTTAAGCAACATCCCATGAACGTACAAATAACGTAGTCGCCCGCGTAGTCAGAGTCGGCATAAACTATAGTTTCTATTCCGGTTCCTTTTGGATACCATAATCCTAAGTGGGTAGTTCCCCTAATATACCTAAATATACACTTAACGGCTTCTAAGTGGGTAGTCTTAGGATTTTCTTAGAAACGAGCACATAAGAAAACACTAAACATAATATTGGGCCTACTTGCGGTTAAATAAAGTAAACTACCAATCATATCTTGATATTTAGAGCTATCCATGGAGTCGGCTTCATCATCCTTAGTGAGCTTGATCTCCGTCGACATCGGCGTCTTGGTAGGTTTGGAGTCTTCTAACCCGAACTTCTTTAACATCTCCTTGATGTACTTGGATTGATTAAAAAATATCTCGTCTTCCATTTGTTTAATTTGTAGGCCCAAGAAGAAGTTTAACTCCTCCATCATACTCATTTCAAATTCATCGTGCATGATTTTTGCAAAATTATCACACAAGTTTTGACACGTGGATCCAAAAATAATGTCGTCGACGTATATTTGAACAATGATAAGATGTGATTTAAATTTCTTTGTGAAAAGAGTGTTATCAACCATTCCCATAGAATACTCGTGTTTTAGTAAAAATGCTTTTAGTCTATCATACCAAGCCTTAGGAGCTTGCTTAAGACCATACAAAGCCTTTTTGAGTTTATATACATAATTATGTTTTTCAAAATAATAAAACCTAGAGGTTGAACAACGTAAACCTCTTCGTTTACATCCATTTGGTATAATTTGAAATCATTTGCACAAGCAATAGCAAGAAGTATTATAATAGACTCTAATCTAGCTAATAGAGCGTATGTTTCATCATAATCTATACCTTCTTGTTGATTATATCTTTGTGTCACTAATCTAGCCTTATTCCTAGATACTATACCGTTTTCCTCTAATTTTTTTCTAAAGACTTATTTTGTTCCTATGACGGTTTGACTTATGGGTAAAGGGACTAAATTCTAAATATCATTAGCTACAAATTGATTTAAGTCTTCTTGCATAGCTATAACCTAACTTTCATCTCCAAATGCTTCATTGACATTTTTGGGTTCTATGATAGAAATAAAACAAAAGAAATTACTATGATTTTGTGCTTGTGATCTTAATGTCCTTTGATTAAGATTACCTATGACTTATTCTAATGGATGATCCTTGGACTCCTTAATGTTAACGACTTCGTCAACTTCTATCGACTCATCTTCTTTATTACTATTGTTTACTACTTTAGTATTAATTTCTATAGCTTCTTCTTCACCAACATCATCATCAACCAATGGTGACAATTTGGTAGGAGGAGGACTTTCATCAACTGTCACATTGAGTGATTCTTCGACTTTCATTGTATGTTTATTTAAAACTACATATGATTTACTATTTTAATAATATCCTAGAAAAACATCTTCGTATGACTTTCGGTCAAACTTGGTTAGATAGTATTTAGTATTTAAGATGAAGCACTTGCTTCCAAATAATTTGAAATATTCTAAAGAGGGTTCCCTACCTCTAAATATTTCATAAGGGGTTTTTCTTAGTATTGGTCGAATTAAGATTCTATTAAGAATGTAAGTTGACGTATCAACGACATTACACCAAAACTATTGTGGAATGGATTGTTCGTTTAACATAGTCCTATACATCTCTTGTAAAGTTCTATTATTTCTTTCAACTACCCTATTTGATTGTGGAGTACGTGGAGCTGAGAAATTATTAGTAATGCCTTGTGCATCACAATAAGCTCCGAATTGTAATTCTTTGTCAAATTCCCGACCATGATCTATTCTAATAGCTACTATAGAACTTCCTAGTTGGTTATGAATCTTCCTACTTAATATTTCAAATTTCTCAAATGCTTCATTTTTAGTTTTTGGAAACTCAGTTCATGTATATCTAGAATAATCATCTACTACTACTAAAGTGTATACTCTATAGCCTTTAATTGCCAATGGACCAAATAAATCCATATGTAATAATTCTAGACATCTTTTAGTATAAACCATATTTTTAGCTTGATGACTTGCATGAGCTTGCTTCCTAATTTTGCTTTTTTTTTTCTTTTTCCACATTTAGAATCCTAAAAGCTACTATAAGCTAATTTAAAGAAGAATAAGCTAATTTTATTTCTAAATCTAACCTAACAAGCTAAAATGGACAGTAATGAACACAAATCAGACATGTTAGAAGCTGAAATTTCAAAATTAGCTTTTATGAAAACTTTGAACCAAACAAATCTTAGGATACTTTTGAACTGAAATTTAAGCTAACAAACAAGAGACTTAAGCTAACTAACTTGAACTTCTTAAAGCCTGACCTATAAGCTACATAAAAATGATTTTTGAAATAAATTTGGACCACAAGAGCTTATTGAAAAAGCCTTTTGAAAACAGACAGATTAGACAGGAAATGGTGACTTTGGTTTTTGAAATGGAAAAGACAAAAAGCTATTTTGAGAGCTAAAAACAATTAAGCTACGAAACTTCTTAATAAAAACTAACATAAAACAAATAAACTATGGACCCTAATCTACTTGAATGCTGAAAATCTAATCCTAAAAACTAATTTTACTCTATGAATTTTTAACTTGAAAACAGCTATTTGCACTTTTCCCTACCTGGTGCAGTTTGTATGTATATGAACAAAACCTAATTCCTATGATGCAGACCTAATGCACTTGCTAAGATACTTTAAAAACTCCAATATAAGACTAATGAATGCACTTGTATAAGCTAGAAACTATTTAAGCTAGAAATCTTATCAAAACTGACTTATCAGTCACATAATCAAAAATAAAGCTAGAAAAAACCTATGAAAACTTGATCTCAAACTTCAAACAACCTAGAATCCTATCTAATTATCCTACAAATGAAATTCAAATTCAGGTTAAGAAATAAAAAGAACACAAGCTGCACTAACTCTTGGTTAGTGCTGCTGTGCCAAACACTCCCTTAATCAAATCCAAATCCATTTTAAGCTTTAGAATGGACATCAATGAACTAAAATACTTATTAACAAGATATTATACAGCTTATTATCCAACTAATTAATAACTAAAAACACTCAAACAAGATCAAAATGACAGAATCAAAACTATGCTAATTATTTTTGGATTTTTAATGACTTATGAGACTAAATATGAAAAACTAAGATCTACACTACTAGACTCAAAAACAGATGATCAAACATGTTCAATAGGATAGATTCAAACTCAAATAAGCAAGTAATTAAGCAGATTAAGCAAATTAATCTAAGAAATTAAAAGACAAAATGATAGAGTGAGACTTACAATTGCCTTAGGTTTTAAAAAAAAGGGCTTTTATAACGCTTGAGGGAGTTAATCTACAGTCTAAGCTTATCAAGTGATAAGCTAGTAAGGTCCCATAAGCTCTTCCATTGTAAGCTTATCATCCAAGTAGCTTAATCCCATTTAGCAAAGGTATTAGACTAATTTTAATGTTTCAAGTATATTAGATGACTAATTTGAACTCAATCTGAGCTTAGAGACTCAGAGAGCTTATAAGGAGCTTATGAGAGCTTGTGTAACAGTAGACAACATCATTTTAAATATAAGAAGCTTATGAAAAACAGGTATATAAGTTTTAAACTTTGATTTTATTAACTAAAAACTTGATTACAATATTTTGAAAAGGAAAATTACAAGAGTTTACTAAGAAAATTACATTTAAAAGAAAATTACATTTAAAAGAAAATTACAAAAGCTACTTAAGAGAAACCTAAAATTTTTGGAAAAAGAAGAAGACACTTTGTGAGTGTGAGTAGCTTGCTATTTATAGCCTTCAAAGGATGCTTCTAGGTCTTCTTAGCCCCTCCTCGTTAATTGATCTTGGCCCTTGATTAAACTCCAATCATTGGATCCTTATTTATAACCGTTGGATTAGATGATGAGCACACGGATTGCCAACGTGGCATTCCGTGTGTCAGTCCATGTGTGTTTCTTTTGCACTAATTTTAGTGCAAAAATCCAATCATTAGTGTGTTTCTTCCCATTAGCCGCGTGCTACTCTTTGTGGGATTGGACAATGAGGAGATGTATGGCGTTTATTTGTGCCACTCAACGCTTGTTGCTTGTATTACTAATTCCACGCTGTCATTGCACATTTACCCTTTGATTTGAGCTCGTGGTTAAAGGTAAGAGATGGATGAATAGTAAATCGTTCTTGGCGCCTTTTTTTAACCGTTTGGGTGGGGTGTTTGACTGAGGGCTTTTGGACTTTGACTTGGGCTAGTATAATGGACCTTGGGCCGTTTATTTTTGGATTAGGTTTTAGGTTAATAAGAAGATAACGACCGTTATCTTCTTATATTATAAAGAGATAACGATTGTTAAGGTTTAGGGTTATTTTTGCAACTTTGTTTAACAATGAGGGGCTGATTTGGTTTTTTTTTAAGTTTTGTCCTTTTATGTTTGACTAGGTTTGACTCTTTGACTTTTGTTGACCAATGTTGACCAAGAGCTGACTTTTGTCCTTTCTTTCTATCAAATACCCAGCTCTTGAGCATTCTTTCCTTTCTCGTGTCCGTGTTTGTCCGGCTTTGACCATTTTCTTGTGATTTTTGCAATATCCGTACCTACACAATCATAAAGACCAAACAAGCAATATACAAGTATTTTATGCACAATTTTGTCTTTTATGGGTCATTTTTGATATAAAAAGGATATGTGTTTTCACACATATCAGTAGTCTTGTTGAGCTTTCCATATTTCATCTTCCTCCTTGGTTCAAATAAAGTTATGAGATCTCCTCAAAGTAATCTGTCATATCTTTCTGGGCTTGTTGTCTTAAATCTTTTCTTTACTAGCCTGTATAGATCTAACACATCTTGTCTATCAAAATCATTAAGCATTGCACTGAATATCTTGTAAAATTTAGCACTTCCATCAGCCCTGATGATCAGATAATACATCTTGTCTTCTGCTAGAATGTGTGTCTTCCAGTTAACTATTAGATATTTTGTAGCTAATGATTCAACATTGACAGCACTATCATCATCTGGAACTATCTCCAAACAAGCTTTAAGTTTTGCCTTTTCTGCATCATCCTCTAGCTTTTGTCTCTTGACACTTTCTTCATCAAGTTCTTTCCTTGTTCTCTTCTTACTTCCTTCTGCCTGGATCTTACTTCTTTTCAGCACATCTGAATCCATAGGAACAAATAAATCTATCCACTTCATAGTATTGTCAATTAACATCTAAATTTCTTCAAAACTTTTGTTCTTTAACTGACTGTGCTTGTAATTAGCCATATTTTTCAAATAAGTACACATTTAATTCCTCTTTTAAGCTTTGGTTGGTGGTTTTCTTCTGATCTCTTCAGCCTTAAGTTTTGCAAAGTGCTTCTTCCTTTTGTCCATGAGCTCTATAAACAGTTTTAATCTTTCTTCAATGGTCAACTCTCTCTGTTCTTCTGCTTGTAGTCTCTGAGCTAACTCATAATCTGCCTCCATCATAGCTTGAGTATTATCCCATGAAATTAAGTTATCCTCTTCTTCTCTTTGTCTTGCTACCCTTTCTTCTTCTTCTAACTCAGCCTGCAATTCTTCTGCAAGTCTTTTAGCCATTTGTTCATCAAACTTGATCTGGTCCTTTTTCTTTAATTGGCTTCTCTGGTTCAATCATTTTAGCTTTTCCCTTGTCTTTTGGATCATGTTGTGGAGGAGGTACTGTTTTTCTTGTTCCGGAATCACTAGGTTATTGCATAGTTACTCCTTTTGTTATTGTTGTAGCAGTCTTACTAGATACTCCTTTTTCCTTTGAATTTTCTTTTGATTTCACACTTCTCATTTTCATAAGGGTCTGAGCAATTGTGAGATCTTCATCTTCAATAAGAATTGTTGTTGTTGGAGGAGTACTTGGTTTAGCAGTACTAACAGATACACCAGCAGTAGTAATTGGTGCACTGGCAGTAGTAACAGGTTCAACAGTAGTAATATTAATACTGGCAGTAGTAATTGATGTACTAGCAATATTAATTTCAACATCATAACCATAGATTTCTATCTTGACCTATATGAATAACCTCCTCATTGAGTTGGCGGAGTTTCTTAGCCTTTTTCTTTCTTCTTTTCTAACTTCTTGACTCTCTTCTTTAGATTGATAATTTCCAAATTCTAAGCAGTCTTGATATTCTCCAAGGCAAGAACCCTTTTAGACAATCTTGTATAAATTTCCATTAATTCATTTAGTTTCATACTGTCGCTCCGCCCCACCTTCCAAGATGAGTGAACTCTTGAGAGAAGGTGGACTCATTAGGACTGTTTAGATACACTCCTCCTAAACCTAGTTTGAGCAGGCATGTCCGCTAATATGGTATCTTGGCGCCTAGGACTACTACCTGAACCAGTTCCCTAAGGAATAGGCTCATTAAGTGTTTCCATGGATTGGGTTCTAATTATGTTACCACTGTCCTGCTCTGCATCTAAGCTAGCAGCAGTAGTGGGCAAAGCCCTTTTCTACAACTGTCTCCCGTCTCCTCATGGGAAATTCTCATCTGCTACAAGATAGATAGGTCCACGAGACTAAGATCTCTTAGTTGGCCTAGCTTTTTGTTTTCTAATGTTTGGGTCTTTTTGGGGTAGTGATGATGACGCAGACATTAGGGATTTGTACAAACATGAAATGGTGAAGGCATTAGTAGGTTGTGGGTTGGGGATCAGAGGTTGTCCCTGAACTTCACCCTCTAAATGCTTGTGATGCCAGCATAGATAAAAAAGGTTAACTTGTCACAACCCCGCAAGAGCGGAAACGCGTGGCCGAAAACAAGAATGGAATATCATCACAACACATGTGTCTATATATTAGAATACTAAAACGAAAACTAAAGTAAAGCAAAGACACAAAGTGTCATAAACAATAACCCAAATCCTAATAGTGTCTTTATTAAATAGAAAGAGGTCTCGTCAATAAATGACATCAAAACATAATCCAAACAAATTCATGCAAACGATTTAAATCAAATAACAGAAACATAAGTACTCAAGAGCAACTGACGGTCTCTTCTAGCCAACTTCGCTCTATCTTAGCACTCATTAAGCTCACCAGAAAGATGATGCTTAAAACGATCAACATAAAGTTTGAGGCAAAGAATTTCATAGTTTACGACATAAATACAATATCGAAAATAAACAATCAATTAGCTGGCTGGCCATTACAAAAAAATTCATAGACACAATAACAACAACGGGACAGGAACGTGCCTACGATCCACAATCATTAAACTACTATGGTGCGCTACATGCCTCATATAGTTCACGCAGTCTTACCACCATCACACCTCGTTTTGAATATTGGGATCCACAATACCAAACATATCATATCGCAACACAACGGGACGGAACGTGCCCACGATCCAATACATATAACTACAGTAAGCTTAAAAACATTTTAACATGACAACAAGATAAGCATCATTCTCACCCCAAAATAACATGAAAAAAGGGGCTATGAAACTCACCTTTGCTTAGCTTTCCAAAAGATTCCAACAAAAAGCATTACAAACAACTAGCACAAATCTAAAC
Organism: Tanacetum coccineum; assembly: GCA_026074375.1. Lineage (NCBI taxonomy): Eukaryota > Viridiplantae > Streptophyta > Magnoliopsida > Asterales > Asteraceae > Tanacetum > Tanacetum coccineum. The sequence goes on from BQNB010048839.1 coordinate 9,742, forward strand.
AACAAAATAACTCGTGTTACACGCTACTAAACCAAAAGCTTAATGCACATGTAAAAATCATATGATGGATGTCTAAGGGATGTTTTTAATTAACCTCCATGGTCCACACCCGACACCATACCCAACTTTAACCACTTCGTTAACAAGTTTCACTAGTTAGTCACAATTTATTTAAAACTGCAGAATTTTAACGTGGCTTAACGTACTCAAAACCTCTACTTAATGACCTCCATAATTCATACCAAATATCAACTATGTTCATTTATGAGTATATTAACTACCTCATGATTCCAAAGAGCCATTTACATGCACAAGTACTCCTAAGAAAATCAAACTTCAAAGCAGTCTCAATTCGGATCTGTTTGCACACTAAAAAGTTTGGACCTAAAAACCAAACTTAGACTCCAAATCAAAAGCTCTCCTTTGGGGGATTTATATTAGACACATATAAATAAACTCCTGTAGAAGGTCTAAGCTAAATTCGAATTTTAAGTGGGGGTTTTATACCTCGTAATCTGACCTAAATCTGACTCGTATTTACTGCTTTGACAACTTTTCTTGCAACCACCGTTTGAATGACTTCCCAACCTAAAAAACCTTCGAGGCAGGATGTTCTGGAAACTAGACTCTCTGAGCTACATCATAGGCACCAGAAACTTGACAAAAGCTGTAACACCCCCAAAATGGGTCGTAGCGGAATAAGGATCCGGGGCATGTTACTTCAAGATCAACAGCACAAGATATATATAAGAACGACACAAAAGTCGTTTAAATTGATACATTGGATTTAAATAAAAGACATATTACAAAAGCTTATAGCTTTACTTGTTCTTTGTTTAATATTACAAAAGATAACATAGATTTCCCAAAACATGATGCACATATATCTTTAACAGTGCAATCCAAAACATAATCCAATGCATCCTTGGCACCTCGTGCCTATTGACCTCCTGAAAACATTGCTTAAAATGTCAACAAAATTATTGGTGAATTCATAGGTTTATGTATTTAAATTATGCAGGACCGCAAGACTTTCCCGTGATGTTACAACATATGCCAACAATCACAAAACCATATTACTGTTGCACTAAGCTCATGACACTGAAGCTCAACCTATATTTGCTATTTTAGCAGTTATTCTTGCCCGTACAAATGTGTTAACCCGCAACATCTAAGTCCGCGACATGGTCTAACGTTCATAAAAATCCCAGGTTGATCAAGCTAATCACCCAAACGGAGAGGTTAATCCAAATAGATCTCTTTATAAACATTCCGCGCTCGAACATAATGTAGATTAGCAACTACATCTATGCACTTGACAGTTCATGAAAATAGGACTCAGGAGGGTTATCAGGCTACTTAGGCAAACATGGAGTCATAATCAATATACATTAAAACACTATGCCGTCACCATTTATAAAACAAAAGCATGTTCTCAACCACGAATAATAGTAAATCAGTAAAGAACTGTAAAATGTGGGGCTAATGAACTCACCTAGAGTAAACAGATAGTCCAAATAATCACAGATAAAAAGTCACGCAAGACGAATAGTATGGCAACCTAGTTAAAAGATTAAGGTCGTATAAGTAGCCGGAGTACTTTATATTAATAAACATTGAATATAATCTTATAGCTGTTACATCATACTATCGTTCGGGCTATAATAATTTAAGAAGGTCATGACATGACTAACGAGGAGTTAGACCCTTTAAATCGTAAATCCAACAACTCGTCTCCGATACGCCACCGAAGAGTGCCTCAATATAAACTCCCTAGTATTATTACCACTTTGATAACCATCAATATTCATATAGCATAATCAACCGACAATTGTTTTAGTAAACTAATATTTATAAAGGGAAAACTTTATAAATAAATACTTTGTAAAAATACCTAATATGGTCATTTTCAGCCCGTTGCTCGCGATTCTCTTACGTCCACTCTTCGTAAGTAAGACGATTGATTCAAAAATTACATTTTCAAGTTTTTTGATTTTCTGGCAATGAATAGTGTTTTTTAAATCTGAGTCGACATAACAGTTCTTTTACTCATTTTTAGGTTTTCATAAACGTAAAACCCGTTTTTGGTCTGTATCCTTATTCGTTATAGCGTCAGTTTTAAAGCGATTCATTCGAGTACGATCTCGAATTGAAAGATTTTTAATCATATTATGATGTTTATAAAGAAATAAGTTTCTGTGTTGAAATAAGTAAATTTTATAAAAATAGTTTTATAAAGTAATAACTATACTGTAAACCCGTAACATGGCGTAATCTTCTTTCCGAATTTAATACGGTTTTTCGAGTTCTTATGACCCATCATCCCCTTGATGACATGTAGTATTTTATAAAATCATAAAACATATATGTATTTTTCGAATTACAAAACAGCCCCTAAGATTTTATTTTTCCAAAATGTGTTTATCTTTATAAAAACCTTGTTTTATGTATTTTTCAACTAGTAGTTTATTATAGAAACCCTTATAACCATATTTTACATATGTGGTACTTATAATAATGTTCAAGTTCATCCATAGTCCTTGTAAAGTCATTGTAACAAGTTTTAACAATTTATTTCATTACTTTCATATGTGAAGATTTAGAAACCTTATAAACCCCTAATTTAACCTAAACATGTTTATATTTAAACCATAGGTTAACATACTTTTATATTCACTTTTCCATGATATATATGACCATATTACATAAGAATAAGTGCATAAAATCATAAACATAAATAATAACTCATTTTACATATTAAAAAGTCCTTAGTGGTGATTATAGCCATATTTAACATATAACACATAAAATCATAAGAAATAAAAGTATAAAGGAATTAGGAAGACCTTAGGGATGATGTATGAGTTGATAAATGAATGCTAAACCCGTGTTTAGACTCAAAACCAAAGCTTTCAAGCTTATAAACCCTAGATTAGGTTTGAAACCCTAATCTTCCCTTTTCTTCCTTAATACTTGCAAATGATGAACCAATGCTTGCAAACACCTTAGTATGCCTTAGGATTGATGTGTAAAGGGTTGTATAGATTGTATAAAAATTTTGTATGGTTTGATTATGTTTGATATTTGAGCCGTGGCTTTTAGAGCTTAGAAGAGAGAAAGAAAATAAATTTTGTAAGTAAAAGTGTAAGTAAACTTCACTTATGTATGCATGCTATATATAGGAAGGAAAATATCTTACTAACCTAACCATAGTTACTTTCTAACCCTTGCTCAAGGTTAAATAGTCAAGTTGACCATGGTGTAAGAGTTTGTTTCCTAGATATTTCTTAAATATCTAGATATTATGGACAAGTTGTTAATTCTTGGTTCTATCCTCAAAATTTTGGCACATGTATATATATGTGATGTTATTTTGATTATTTTGGGTATTGGGTATAATCGTGGGTATTTGTTTAGGCGTAGTTAGGTTTTGGAACTTCCGGGAATGCCTAAACGCATTTTATCGTGAAACGTAAGCATTTTACGTAACCAATAAAAATATGATGAACAAAGTTAATAATTATCCTCTAAATAATCATATAACACTGTAAGAGATAAACTTTTAATTTTTTAATGCCGCTTATCTTTTTTTTTATTGTTTTTTTTTTTTTTTATTCGTTTACACATTGTAATGATCCATTTTCAGTTTACGCGATTATAAGCTTAACGATACATTTAAAAGCAAACGCGTAAAACCCTAAAAATACTTAGTGGATTAAATAATAGTCAAAGCAATGACCTAAAACAACGAGTGTTATAGTCTCCCCCGTTAGCTGAGATCTTGTCCTCAAGGCTTAAGACCAAACAACTTGACGACGGCCCGTCTTTGAGAACAGATTGTGGGATATTTTCTCTTCCGAGAATTGATCTTACGCGTTCCCATGTAAACTCTGGACCTCTCTGGAGTTTCCCATCGAAACCTTGACTAATGGATAAGACGGCATCGTCTTCAACCGTTTAACTTCACACCTGTGATCTCTAAAAGGTTCCTCGACAAACTGAAGCTTGTCATCAAAATGAAGTCCATCCAACGAAACGAGCAAGGGTTCGTCGGCATGACACTTCTTTAGTTGACACTTGAAATGTCTTACGAACTCTGCTAAGGCATCCTCAGGAAGCTCGAGCTTGTAAGCAACGTCTCCAACCCTTTTTATTACCTTGAAGGGTCCAACATACCTGGGATTTAACTTCCCCCGTTTTCCAAAACGTACTACCCCTTTCCAAGGCGAAACCTTGAGGCATACACGTTTATCTCCAACCTTAAAAAAACTCCATTCGGCTTACGCTTCAAATCAGCGTCAGCCCTCATTTGCCTATCAGAGCGGCTTGCAATTGCAAAACAATGCAACAAAAAGCAAATGCAAAAAGCAAACAAATATAGGAAGGTGTTGTCATGAGCGGGCTTGCAAAAAAACAATGGCCTTTGTTTAACTTGAATGATTTTCTTCTCAGTCGTCATTCTTGTACTAATCCTGGACCCGGTAGTTAAACTTCTCCAACCTCAAGCCCAACACACAGGCGAACGACATTTTCTAACCGTAAAGTGCCTCTAAAAGGGTGCCAGCCTTAAATGCTAGCATTAGATAATATGTTAATGTATGAAAACTCGACAATGGCAAATGTTTAACACGCAACCATTTCCAAAGCTCGAATCACACAAGCTCTAAGCATATCGTTCGAAGTTTGAATGGTTCTCACGTCAGCTTTATCCGTCAGTTTGGGGCGATGACTATGATGCCTGTACTCAATCTAAACATGTACCTAAAGCTTTTCAGAAGTGACCTCCAGAAATTTGATGCGAACCTAGGGCTCACGTCACAAATATTCGAAGACCAAGGTATTCCATAGCCTTGTTACTACTATCCTTTAAGTACAATCTCAGCTAGTTTCTCCAGAGGTCGGTTTATTTCATGGTATAAAAGATTGCGACTTTGTAAGACGTGTCAAAACGATTACCGCAAATGTGTCCATACCCATGTGAAGACTTAGGAAGCTTTGTGACAAAATCCATTGTGATATTGTCGGCCACTATCCAAAGGTACTCCTCGGGTTGTACCAACAAAGAAGCCGATTGTCTTTGATGTTCGATCTTGACCTTAGCACAGGTCAAGCACTTGCTACATAGGTGGCGATATCGAGCTTTCATATGGCCACCAATATAGCTCTTTACCGTCTATGATTTCCATTTTCTCGGAACCTGTAGGAGAGATACTTCGATTTATGGGACACCGGATCTCGTGGCATGAACACAATTAAGTCCGTAAATCGTATAAAACAAAGGTAACCAACTCTTGCCATTGAGGATTAGGGTTCCATCCTTTAACAGAGTTCTAACATTTCCATTCTAATTGCCTTGGATATTTAGGCATTTTCAATCAGCATACCTCCAACACCTCATTCAATTTTGATGTTCTACCACCTCTGGTTTACCGTGCTTCAGTATGAGCATGTTAAGATTTGGCATTAGGAAGATCCAAGCTAATAGTCATGACTAAACTCGAACTCTTATAACGGTGGTATCCCTGTTCTTTCTGTCTCAAACATCATCAACGACATTGTGCCTTCAGCCTGGTGATAACGAATATCGGTCAATCGTAAATCACTACAACTCTAACCATCGGCGTTGTCTCCATGTTCATTCCTTACTGATTAAGAATATGCGTAAAACTCTTATGATCAGTGAACAATCCGTACAACTTGGTAACCATACAGATAGATGGCCATCCAAATCTTCAGAGCGAACACTACTGCTGCCAAGTTCCAGATCAATCAGTAGTATAGTTCTTCTCATGACTTTAACTACTGGCGAGACACATAAGAAATAACCTTTTCCCTTTTTTTTTTGCATCAACAACACGCCCAAACCCTACTTTTGAAGCATTCCGCATAGAATACGATAGAAGATCTTCACTTCCCTTCAGGTAAAGCCAATTGGTGCACTACACAACTTCCTGTTTCAATAACTGGAACGCTGCTCTCTTGTTTGTCACCCCACTCAAACTATACCCTTCCATTTGAGTGAAGCTTGGTCATTGGTTTGGTCGATCTTCGAAAACCCTTCAATGAATCGTCGATAAAACCCAGGCCAGACCTTAAAAAAAACTGACAAATCTCCGTTGTGTCTTAGGAGAAGCCCAATCTTTAACGGATTCATCTAGCTAGATCCACTATGAATGCCTTTATATCAATCACACATGACCGAGGAAACTGTACTTTTGGGAATGCCAAAATTCACACTTGGAGAAAATTTTGCACTAACAACTCCCTCTTTCTTCAAAACAACTCCAATATTATCTTCAGGATGCTCCTTCGTAGCTCTTGCTTGATCTTGGAATAATCCAAAATATTGGTCAATAAAGAAATTACAAATTTTGTCCATAAGGTTTGCACACCGGTTCATGAGACAGCATAAGACGACAGAATGGTGCGTTAGTTAAACCAAACGGCAATAACTTGGACTTCATAAATGTCCATATCGAGACCTGAAGGCAGTCTTCGAGCTTTCTTCTTCTCAAACCCTCAAGTGGTGATAACCTCCCCTAGGTCGATCTTTGAGAGTAGATACTCGACCCTTGACAGTTGGATCAAAAAAAAAAAAAAAAAATAAAAAAAAAAAAAAAAAAAAAAAAAAAAAAAAAAAAAAAAAAAAAAAAAAAAAAAAAAAAATAAAGAATAAAGTCATCAATTTCAGTAGCGGCATTAACGGTTCTTCACCGTTAGTTTGTTTATTCCTCGGTAATCTATGGCACAAATCCGTAACGATCGCATCTTTCTCTTCTTAACGAATAAACTGACTCCCCATAGGTGACGAACTAGACCCCCCCCCCCTTTAATAAAAACATTATGGTCAAGAAACTCTTAGTAGTTGTTGGGCCAATTCTTTCCATTTCCAATAGGGACCAATCGATAAGGTGCCCGTGCTACAGGTGCAGCACCAGGTACTAGATCGATGTAAAATTCCACTTGTCTGGTATGTGGAAGACCTGGCAAGTCCTCGGGAAATACTTCGGGAAAATTTTTGACGATCGGCTACAAGAAGTCTTGGCAGTTGCTTCCATCTTCGACTTGTAATCCATGTCTCCATGATGGTAATGAAATGTGCCAAAAAGACGTGACAATCCATGTAGCAGATACTTCTGGGTCCTTGGTGGCAACGAGATTATGTTTAATCGAGTCCCGCGTTTATTTCTACTTCCGTCTGGTCTCCATGAAAAATTAAGATTTCGCTCCAATAGGGAATACGAATGACTTCTTTAGCACAGTCAATAACTGGCTTGGTATTTTGTCCAACGTCAGTCCATGAGCCAATTATACGTCATAAAGTACCCATTTCTACAGGCAATTAGGTCGAGACGTGAAACGTATGGTTCAGAAAATTTTAACGTGGCAACCCAGATAACTACCTGTATTTACCCAAAATTAGTTCTAACCAACAGCTAATTCAACGTTAATAGCCATAGATCTAAATAGTAGTGGGGGCTACGATTAATCAAAGACTAAATTGAGTAAACACGGAAACTTCTATCTGCACCAGTAATCAACTATAAATGGAACACAACGGTTGTTTAGGAGAAACATACCCGTCACAACATTGTTTCTTTGTTTTGCCCTGCAACTCCCACTGCATAAGCCCTGGCTACAGCATTGCCATTTCCCTGGTTCTTGTTCTTCCACTGTGGCATTCCTTCCTGAAGTGGCCTGGCGGCCACCGCACTCAAAAGCAGAACGATGCATTAGGTATTTGCCCCTTGGGTCTCCTATGGATGTTGTTGTTATGTATCTGTTGTTATTGTTGTTTGGCGGTTATGTTTGTTGTTATTGTTATTGGCGTTGTTGTAGTTGTTATTTTGCAATTGCAGGCCGGCTCCTACCAGTCCTTGGTTCAGGTTGGCCAAGGCTTCTTGCAGTTAGTGCATGTTGGTATACAAGGACCGTAATGTTGAAACTTACACTTGGGACAAAAAGAAGGTTTAGTCCCTTCATAAGTAACTTTTCTTGTCACCCGGTTCCCGCAACATAGAGCCCTCCTGTGTTCTGCCTTTTGTTTTGGTTGTTGGTTTGGTTATATCGAGGAGTGTCTTCAAACTTCCTCTTGTTTTCATGCCCTACTCTCAGCAAAAGTTTATTTCTACCTACGCTTAATTCACTCCGCCATCATCAATAAGCCTCCTGCATGGTTTTTGTAGGCTTCGATGGCCAGAGGGGTGAGGGGGGACAACACTTGAGTAAAATCAGGCTCAGAGCATTCCACCACATATCTTTCAATTTTGTCCAGTCTCTTCAGAAACATCCTGTCCACACACAATGCTAGTTCCAGGAAACACTGGTTGTAGGCTACCACATCGGTGCCTTTTACTTTTAAGAGGTTCCACAATTCTGCCTTCAATCTTCTTGATTTGATCTTCCTCGGAAAACAATATTTAGGTTGTCATTCCTTCCTTTTTCAAGTCAGACCACGTCATTGCATACTTGCATTCTTGTTGTTCGGTCTGGCTTATTGACTTACGGGCCATGTTGGTTTTCGTCTCATAAATGGCAATAGCCTCGATAGCATTAGCCACTCGCTGGGCTACAACCCGCTCAATTTCCTCAACACTCATCCCTTGATCAACAGTTGTCATTGTTTCCTGAAAGTCACAGGGAACAAAATGTATATGAAGTTTCATTCAAGGGAAAATCATGACACTCCGTGATCCCAACAAGTAGGTAAGGTGAGACCACGTTATGCATAGATATAAGATAACCGCAACCATGGCATAAATAAATCCCTATCGTACAGTAGCATGATCATAACCAACAACGTAAGTTAATACTTAATACATCGTTTTACATGAGTAAAAGAGTACAAGCTTTTTATTAACACTACTAACCGAGTATTACTCAAGTTTAGTGGAATACAAAATGAGCTACACTGACAAATCTATTTGTCTATGGCCAGGGTGCCTCTCAAGATTCTAGATGCTAGACTCTTATGTTATCTTTAAGTGACTCAACATTCTCTGGTGGTGGTGATGATGAAGGTAGTGTAGCAGCAAACTCGGTAATGCCTGCCTTAGCAGATGGTGATCGTGGAGTATGGTGTTAAATAGACATCCGTATTGTACGGGATTTGGTCTCAAAAGACAAGATGATATGGTGTGGGGAGGTGGGTGATGTAGAAGCAGACTCATTAGTCTCAAATGTCTCTGTATTCTCATCTTGAGGGGACAGGATCATTTGTAGGTACAGCAAAAGGGTCGGCCGGAGCTAGGTGCTCCTCCTCTTCCCCGTCCTCCTCCTCCTTCTCAACATCATCATCATCGTTGTCATCATCAGATGACTCATTATCATAATTGTCTCATCCGTCGGCAGGATGGTCAGCAGGATCCTCCTCAGGGTCCTCTAATATGTCAACGCGTGCTCCAGCCTCCAGGGCCTGGGTATGCATGATATGCTGAACAACAAGATCATCTGCAGCCTGCCGCTGCCACTCGTGGCGACCCACCTCGTTCTCTAATACTGTAACTCGTGCCTCTAATGCCCTGCAGTGAGCCTCAGACCTAGCCAACGCTTGACGGGTCTCCATACTCTCTTGCTCGTAAGTAAGTCTCTCTCCTCAATACCTTAATCTCAGCTCTCATAGCTGCACGATCCTTCTGGGCATCGTGATGTCGTGTGCAAAACTCTGAACTCTCTCTAGTGCAAACATCTACCTGGTAACTGACCCTCCTGTTGACCATCTCTAAGGCGGTCATCATCCTCCTCTCAATATCTCGAAACCTGGTCTCCATAGTGTCTACATGACTATGATCGACTCTATGGGCCATAGTGGGTCCTGGCTGTCTCGCAGCAGCAGCAGCAGAACTCTCTCCAATCTCACACCCAGGTCTGGGAGTAGTAAGTAGTAGTCTCTTCCGAGGCGGCGTGTCAGCCTCGGGAATATCAGCTCTGCGGCTAGTAGATGGTGCAGGTAGTGGTATAGGTAACAATGGTGGGGTCCCTGATGGGTGTAGTGAATGATAGAGGGCTGATGCTACATCTCTCATCTCAACCTCGAGTGCTCTAGGACTAAGGGGTCGAATACGTGGAGATAAAAAGGATGGTGGTAGTAGAGGTTGTAGGTGCCATCATCCTCAGCTGGCCAACAATCCTCAGGATGCTCAGGCTCTAGAATGTATACTGGGTACATTAACTCCAGCTCCATGGGATCAGGGTATATACTCTAGAGAACGTGTTGCCTGCCTCCAACAACTATAGGGCAGCTCCTCGAAAGGATCCTCAGATGGGAATACTCCACGATCGGCCTCAGAGTGAACAGAAGTATAGGTAACGGCAAAATCAACTGACATGACTACTGTGACCAGCAGAAACAACTTATGAGTATATATTATATAAGGGATCTTAATATAATAACATAATATATTATAACCACAGTAAATCAATTATGAATCATCTAGTCCCAACTACCTAATGCAACAATCCGTGTGCCCAAAAAAACCCTTTTTTATGAATGCAATGTTTAAAACGGTTATAGTCCAGCAAAACATTGACCTGTTCTCTAGAACCTTAGCTTCTTATACCAATCTGTAACACCCCCAAATTGGGTCGCAGCGGAATAAGGGTCCGGGGCGTGTTACGTCATAGATCAATAACACAAGATATATTATAGAAAGACCAAAAAGTCGTTTTAAACTGATACATTGGATTAACAATATTGATACAAAAAGCCCGAAGCTTTAACTTGATCCTGATTATTATTACAAAGATACTGGTTTACAACATAAAACAACCATATCTTTATCATGACTTCCCAAAACAAAATCACCAATGTATCCTTGGCACCTTATGCTTAATGATCTCCTGAAAAACATTGCTTTAAAACGTCAACAATAATGTTGGTGAATTCATAGGTTTGATAAATCATAATATGCAGGACCGCAAGACTTTCCCCGTGATAATGCAACACATGCAGACATCACAACAAAACTTGATTACCTTTACACTAAGTCTCATAACACTGAAGCTCGACGATCTTTCTTGCAATTAAACTATATATTGCAATTTACGCAATCCGATGTCTAACACCCTAAACAATATCCCCAATCGACATGCCTTATACAACGTTCGTTCCTAGTGATAGCTAGTCACCCGAACGGGGAGGTCGTTTCCCAAATAGATCTATTAAATAACATTCGCGCTCACATAATGTAATTCCCAACTACATCTATGCAATTGACAGTTCATGACATGTACTTATACTGTTATCCAGCAACTTATGCAAACATGTAATCAATACTAGGCGCATTTTATAAAAACAAAGCATGTTTCACCCCATATAATTATAAATCATTAAAATCGTAAAAAATGTGGGGTATGAACTCACCTTGAGTTTCTGATGAATCCAAATATCGCAATAAAGCGTCAGCGTAAAAAGTTCGAATGCCACCTAAAGAATCAAAAGGTCGTATAAGTAGCCATGTACTTCGATAACTAACGATCAAACAGGTCTAGATGTTATGTCACATTAATACATCGTTCGGGCTATCAAATCAAGAGGTCATGTAGTGAACTATGAGGAGCTAGACACTTTAAGTCCCGTAAATCCAGCAACGTTCGTCGTTACGCCACCCCTGAAGAAGGCCACATTATGAAACTCCTAGTAAAAAGTACTTTTAGATAACCACATAAAATTTCTATATGTTCAATCACCAACTAATGGTTTTGGTAATTACGTTTAATAAGTAAGAAACCGTATTATAATTATTGTATTTTAGTAAAACTAGCATAACTTTTTGCGTCAATTTAAAGCCCGATTTTTAACGTTTCTTATGCCCATCTTTCGTATTAGGACAGTTAGGCATAATTTGACATTTCAATATTATGACCCTCTGTGAACAGTAACTTTACTATCCCTCAGACGTGACCTTTTATTTAAATCGTATTTTGTTGTCGTAAAACCTTAAATAATCGTATTTTATCGTTATTAAGCTCGTTTTTTAACGATCTTTCGAGACGTTCTCGTTATTTGAAAGTTCTATAATTTTAGAGGTTACAAAAATGTAACTTACTTTTCATGAATAGTAACATTTTTATAAAAAAATAGTTTTAATAAAAGTGATTAAATGTCGTAACTTGCGAATTCATAACTCATCGTTTTAATAGATAAAATTCCGATTCCTTATCATTTTGAATCCTAAAAATAGTATATTTGTTACAAATATGAAACTAGGTTGTTTGATTATAAGTTTTATAAAAGTTATTTTATAACTCCCTTTAAGTAACGTATAACTCGTTTTAACGTAACTCGTTTGGAACAGACCGTTATAATTCCGTTTTGACAAGTATCTACCTTTCGGAATCAATCGTGAAAATGTATTATCTTATAAAAACATAAAATAAGTATATTGTTATAACACTTTTGGACAGAAAGTTTAAATAACTTTCATAAGTTCATTTTTGATACCTTGTTTTTATGTTTTACACTTTTATCTTTTTACATAATACCATAAATATACAGAGTCTTCTATCTTGTTATTTCCTTATTTTTAATGATCATAATAACATTCTATAGGACCATAATTAACCTACATGTCATTTGTATTTCTTTAACTTGAAACATATTATGAAACTTTTATAAACCCTAATTTTATAGGTAATCATTTTACATCAAAATAACATGGTACAATATTTTCTTATCCATATTAACATGATATTAGTAATAACACAACATGTATATTAATGTACAAAATGAGCATTGCAAGTAAAAACTTCATTTTCATAATAAAATCCTAAATGGTGATTCAAGCTATAAAGAATTAACATATGCATATTAATGATAAATGTAAGATCATAAAGAGTTTAAGATGACCTTATGATGTATGAAGATGATGACTAACACAATCTAAACCCTTGTTTAGACTAGAAACCAAAGCTAGCAAGCTATGAAAACCCTAATTCAATATGAAACCCAAATCGTTTGAATTTCTTGCTTCAACACTTGTAAATAATTAATCAAGGCTTCAAAATACTTTGAGGTATCTTAGATATGATATGAGAGTGTATGTAAATAGGTTATATAAATTTTGTATGGATTGTTTGGGATGGCTTAGTGAGCCGTGGGGTTTGGAGAGCAAAAGAGAGAAAGAAAATGAGTTGTTAAGTGTAAAGAGTTTATGACATTTCACTTATGAATGCATGTTATATATATAGAAAGGTGATGAGATATCTTAGTAGCTAAGTTTGACCAAGAATTCAAAGGGGGGGAGGTTGTGTCGTGGTCAAAGGAACCAAGGGAGGGAAACAAGGACCTTAATGGTTTATGTCTTATGGTTCCCTCTAATAGAAATCATCCCATGATTTCTAGGGCTTATGTTCCTAGTTATTTTTCTTTTATATACTTTGTATTACTTGTGTAATTATAAAAGAAAGTGTAAGTAAAAAGTTTATATAAAAATGTAAAGTGTAGTTTATTTTTATAAAAGTATACTTGTAATGCCTTGGTTAATTTGTACATATATATTTATATAGGACATGTATAGTTATACTCAAAATGGCATGAAGTTTATAAACTTTGAACCAGTTGTATAAAAACGTAGGTATTTGTTGAAGCGTAGAATTATTTTTGTGGTTCCGGGTATGCCTAAACTTAATTTATCGCGAAACGAATTTAACTTACGTAACCAATAAAATAAATGAACAATGACCATAATTATTCTCAAAATAATTATTTAATACTTTATTGATGCCAACGCTTAATTGATTGATGCCCGTTTACAATGAACTCTAATTTAGCTTACGCGATTTTACTTAATACATGAAATTACAAGCAAACGCGTACGACACTGAAAATAAATAGTAGATTTATCGACGTCGTCAATGAGTTGAAAACACAGGGTGTTATACCTAGCATACTATGCTTTATCTTTAGTCTTTAGCTCGTAAACTTCATGTCTTTTATCTTGTGAATATGTTGTAGTGTCAATTTTTTTTTTTTTTTTTTTGGTTTTTCAAAAATTTATTCACAATTTATTTTAACGGACAATTGAGAGAGACGACTTAAACCAAATAATCGATCCTACTTCACGGTAGCTCCCAATTCGAAAAACGCACAAGCGAGCGGAGGAGAGTGATAGCGCGAAGCTTATATCTCCTTTCGGGTCGTAGTTCCTTGGAACAACCCTCCTTATACCCACCGTCTAGTTTGTTAATCGAATCGAGGTGAGCCGTACCTCGTAAGTGATACAAATGGTAAGTCTTTAAATCTTTTGTTCGAGTGGGAACTCACTAGTTCACCGGAAATTATGATAATACCTCAATTGAGAATATTATATTTTGGTATTTTTACCAATTTATGTATTTTATTTCTTGTTTATGGACAATTATTTATTTATTTATTTATTTTTTTAATTAGATTTATATGATATGTACTAGTAAAAAGAAAAGAAAAATATTTTTGTGTTTTTTAAAATGATATATTAACAATCGTAGCACTAGCCTCCTCGGCAGCGGCGCCAAAAATTGATTCTTTGGATATAGTATATATAAAATACTAGGCAAATCCAAACTCTTCACCCTTGACCAAGGTAAAAAGTCAAGACCTACCTAGAAATAAAATATATAAGAGAATCAATGATAAAAAGATTCCGGAAGTATGATTCCCGGGTCGTATGTCCCAACGAGGCTGCAATTGAAAGTTGATCTTGGTTTGATTGAGATTAAGTGAGAATGATTTTGATTGATTATAAGTCCTAACAACTACGGGAAGCAAAATTAGGTATAAGGAAACCCTAAATTACAATCTAATAGAACAAAACCTAAAACGGGCATGGAAAATGAGGGGAAAAAAAAATTTTTTTTTAACCCTATCAGCAGAAACGATGCACTACCAGCAGAAACGACATAACTATCAGCAGAAACGAGGCTCTACCAGCAGAAACGAGGCTCTAAAACGGCTGATTTTAAAAAATCGTTTTTAGCCAAAACTCAAAACACGAAAGTTGTCCGGGACATGTTTTTAAGCAACTTTAATAAAGGCACCTTATAAAAATAAGCACTCAATAACCCCAAAAAAGACAAAAGAGCTGCTGATTGCAGAAAGTAGCTGAAAAGGAGCTCCAATACCGGCTGAGTTTAAAAAAAATCGTTTTTAAGCCAAAACTCAAAATCCGTAAAGTTGGTTCCGGGGACATGTTTTAAGCGACTTTAATAAAGGCACCTTATAAAATAAGCACCTCAATAAGCCCCCCAAAAAGCCGAAAAGCTGCTGATTGCAGAAAGTTAACGTTTGGACTTACTTTTAGTACTATAAGCGTAAACGCTCATTAATTAACCAAAACGAAAAAGGAATGATGTTTGGAAGCTTATCATGTTGCTTTCTGATTCAAAAAGCATTTTCAACAAAAACTACTTTACTCAACTTCATTTGCATTCATATTATAGTAAACTCTAAACTTTTTCTAAAATTAAGCCCATTGAAAATAAGCTAATATCCTAATAAGCCAAACTGAAAAGTGGTTCTTTTAGGAAATAAGCTCACTAATGAGTCCTTAGTAAGTCCACCTATTCACTTTTTTAAAGAAGCCATTTGCAATAAGAACAATAAGCACAATGAACTAATCTATATTTTTTTTGATTTTACTGAAAATAAGACTTTGAGCTAAAAATGAGCAAGCAATTGGATTCTTATGATGATATAAGCTAAAACCAGATTGAGATTTAAGCTCAATGAACAATAATTAAACACTCAAATGATGTTTTGAAAACACTAAAATAAGCCAGATATGAGCTTATGAAAAAGCTAATTTATCCATTTTTTTAACCTCTCATGAAGTTCTAACTTAAACTTTTAAACACATTTGCACATTTACAAAAAAACACTTACCAATGCATATAACACTTAAAATTAATATGCAAACAAAGCTTAATATCTACTTTAAGATAAAACTCAAAAATAAGCACTTCTACTTAAGTTTTTTGAATTTACTAAGAAATTCTTGAAAATTTTGTACTCGAGCACTCCTTATTATCACCATAAGTCTACACTACATATTAATATATTCACAAGTTTTATTATTTACAAGATTTGACCTGAATGATAAGGACATCATATGATAGAATCATATGGTCCTTTGTAGTAGCCGAAGGTCTCCTCTGTAAGGTCTTCCACCAACAAACTTTTCAAGACTTCGCATCAACCTCCTGTCTTTGAGTTTCTTGTCAATGGCTTTAATCATCACTCGGGCTCTCTGCTTGTCTTGTTTTGACCACTTTCTCTTCGGCAAATACTCCATTTGAATCCCAGTAGCAATATCATTGAGACTGGTGCGAACATGGTTGAGTGTGCCGTCGCTGAACTTGTGAAGTTCATCGGTGCGCATCAAACGATTTCTGTCCATGTCATCTTGATAGATAATGCCTTGGATATCACGGTAAGCAGTGTATGGAGTCTTTTTACTGATGTCTGAACGGTATGTGTCAGGTTTGGTGAGGTTTATCTTCTTCTGATAGCTTTCAACTGCCAGTTGTAGATCCTCCACACGTTCTTGAATTACAATGCGTCTTGTGTACATTCTCAAAGCCACATTAAGTGCAAACCGTTCATCCACATTGAGATTCGTCAGCTTTCCCTGAACAAGAAGAAGTAACATATCTTCAATATCTTCGCGACGAAGTCTTTTGAAGTCGTCTTCTCAAAACTTATAGAGCTTATCATCTTGTCTTCGAACTGTGATCTCTTTCAAATGTTTGTAACCAAAGAATTCCATGATCTTGAGACTTGTAACAGCAATAATCCTGTGTTTTGAATAGACGTCTTTCGAAGTTTCCATGTTGGTAGCATATCCATAGAATCTCTGACGTTTTGGTCCCCAGTGATATGTTCCCCAGTAGGCGTGTTTGTCGTAGACGACTTGTGCCTCACTCCATGTACTTCTAGGAATCTTGTCTTCAATCCATTTAATATGACCGTAATCAGCAGCCTTTGTCTTGGTAATTGAAGTTGTGTATTTGCGACTTGAGCTTCCTCCTTTTAGATATTCGAGATCATTGTTTATGAAGTGATCATATGGGATGATTAGACGACCTCGTGCATCCGGAATTAAAGGAAGTGGCTTGCTAAGATCATGGGGATACGGTCTTCCTTCAGGATTATGCCAATCTAACTGATCATTGGTAGCTTTGAATACTTCTTTCAGATGGTATTCTAACTCCACAACACTCTTACACATGCCTTTGATGAGATCATATGTTGGACATGTCAACAGATCTTGAGTTAGATGTTGAAGGTTAAGCCGATTCATTATAAAAGTAGAGAAATCGATGGGAGTAGCCAGAAACTCATTGAATGAGGATGTTGTGCCTGAAGCTTGTGCTAACTTAGTCATCCACTGTTGAGGAGGTCGGTCGTCAACCGTCTTTGTTTGGTTCCATTCTCGATCAGGAGTTCGAGAGCCAGATGGATTCCACAATCGTTCATCAACATCTGTTGCCTCTCTGATAGGAGATACATCATCATTTCCTGTAATTGAACTCTTGATGAAATGGTTCTTCCAGATCATCAACCCTTGGATCATGCTCCTCTTCTTGAACAGACTTGTCTGATGATTTTGGTGGAGATCTGGTCATACCTTTGGAAGAACTTGTAGACTTTGACTCCTTTTGAGTTGCTTCTTTTGATGACTCTTCCTTGCCTGATCTTTGTCGCTTCGACCCACGATTTGATCCAGTGGAGGGTTCTTCATCTTTGTCTTGATCATCATGTCCTCGCTTTAGAGTCACAACCTTACCATATGAGGAGAGAAGGTCTTTGTCAGAGTTGTATGCTTCGAGTAACGCTCTATAGAGATTCTTCTGAACATCGAATCTGTCAATAGAGTTATTTTGCTCCATTTTATCCATGAGAATCTTTTTTAACTCAAGTTCTGTGAGCGAAGAGGCTACTGCGTAAGACTTCTGAGGTTGATTGGTTGATCTAACCAACACTTCAGCTCCCAGAGTTTCGGTAACATACTTCTCAACTTTTGTCATAATCTTGGAGGTTTGAGCTTTGACCTACTCCTTGATTATTCTTTTCATGTTGGAGTCAAGTGAGTTGAGAAAGTCTTGATTCTTTGCCTGAGCTTCTTTTCGTAGCTTGTCTGATTTTAACTGGACAGCCACATCTACCGTATCTTTCACCTTAGACCCAAGGTATTTATCAACAATGCCCGGAATAGATGATAACGCTTCAGCAAATTGATTAGTTTGTTTGAGTTTAGATAGGTCAGACTCTAATGAGGAAACCCTACGTTCAAAGCTGAATAGGGATGCAAAGTTTGGGATCTCTGGCACAGTTGTTGTTGGAATTGTTGTTGTTGTTGTGGAATCATGTGTTTGTTGTTGAGGTTGAATGATTGTAATGGGTGTTTGAGGGATGATAGTGGCAGGGGAAGGTGTAACAGAAACCGCTGCATTTGGATTTAAAATAGAGTCGATACTTGTATCCGGAGAGGGATTAATGAATTTAGCCAGTAAGTCTGATGAAGCAGAGGAGCTTTGTAGTTGCACTACTAGAGGTTCAGTAGTTAGGGTTACTTGAGCTTCGTCCATTTCTGGATTGGTTTGAGCATCTATCATTTCGACATCACTTCTACTCAGGTTGATATTTAAATCTCCGTACAGTTCCCCATTATCTTCATCGCCTTGTTCTTCCCCTATAATATATACAGTTCCTCATATTCTTCATCTTCTTGTTCTCATCCCATAACATAATCTTCATCCTCTTGATTTTGATCTTCATCATCATTTGCTTTTTCATCTTCGTTTTCTTCTTCCTGATCATCTGCTCTGTATGTGGACAGTTTTGGGTGAACAAAATCATCTCCATCATTATCTGACTCAGTTCTTTCACTGTCATTATCTTGATCATCATCTTCATCATCATTATCCTCGTTGTCATCATCACTGTCATGCTCATCATGGTCTTCATCATTGTTATGCTCATCATCATCTTCATCTTCTTCCTCTCCTTGACTGAATGTCCAGGATTCTT
Source organism: Tanacetum coccineum (assembly GCA_026074375.1). NCBI lineage: Eukaryota > Viridiplantae > Streptophyta > Magnoliopsida > Asterales > Asteraceae > Tanacetum > Tanacetum coccineum. The sequence goes on from BQNB010048839.1 coordinate 28,748, forward strand.
CTTCACTCTCTGATCTGTATTCGGGTACATCAGGAACCTCTGGTTTGTCACCAGCTCCTTCATTTGTACCAGATCCGGTTTGTTGTTGCTCATCAGGAACCTTTGACTGTAAGTCAACTCCATCACCTGAGCCACTTGCATGAGAGACGTGGAATTCTGTCAAGCTTCGTTTGGTTGCCAACTTCATTTGTTCTGCTTCAGATAATGCAACTTCAGATAGCACTGTTAAACCTTTTGACTTTGTTGTAGCAGGCTTATCTCCCTTAGCTGAAGTCTTGATTCTTTTACCTTTGGAAGCTTGAGAAGGCTTTGTCTTTGGAGATGATTCAGATTCAGTCTTTTTCTTTGTAGCTTTTGACTTGGGATCCTTTTCACCAGTAGCATAAGCATGGTAAGTCTTGAAAGCTTCGGACTCCAACATGGCTTGATTGGTCAAGTGCTGAGGGAGAATAGCACCGTATTCTTGTGTGTCCTTATGTTTTGAAATGACTCTTATGGTGGTGAACATGAATTCATCCCTGGCATAATGCCAAAACATCTTGTTTCTCCTTGGAATTGCTTGATCCTTTGCCATGAAGTAGTCGACAATGACTTTGGTGAAACGTGGATAATACATGTCATTGTTCTTTTTAGAATTCTTGTTCTCCACTTAAAATACAAAGTCTTCCCACAGTAGATAGACATAGTCAACCTGCTTATTGTGATACATGCCCTAAAGAATTTGAGCACGTGAGAGGCGAAGACTTTCCAGAGCAGTAGTCTTGCCACTTAGACACTTGTTGATTATGGCAGCAAATGATCTCCATGGTTGATGCATGTGATTGACGTTGACATCAGATAAAAACTTGATTTCACCAGTGTGTCTAAGATTTCTGATAAAAGATAGAATATCCTCTTCAAGTGGAGGTTCTTCAAATGTCTGACTAGGGAGTTTAGGGCAAATCTTGAGCATATCTCTGAAGGTGTCAACATTCAAAGTATGACTTTTGCCATTCAACTTGAACCTAAGTGAAGAATGATGTCTAGTGACAGTGACCCGGAACTCTTGCATGTATATCTCAGGAACATCAGCAGAGATCTCGAATGCATTGTAGAATGGAGTGAGTTTGAGAGCATCTAATACCACTTGAAGTGTAGGTTCCTTGGATTTGAGATCAGAGCTCAGTCGGAGATTGCTTTTTGATTGGTTCGATTCACACCTTAAATATATATAATATATAATAAAATATAAAATATATAAATAAGTGTAAAAATCAACAATCAATAAAAGCTAAGATAGGATCAATACAGTTTATGTACAATCAATGTTATACAATGTACTATAGAGACCTATTTAGTGAGCATGTAAAGTTGATTCATGTGAACGATGCTTTAGGAACTTTAAGACTTTTTGCACTTATTAAAGACTAATCATTAAAAATGACAACTTAAGCTAACTTAACTTGTTTAGAGTGAATAATTAACCAATTTTAATTATCTCCCTAATTAAGATTTTAAATCGCCTTTTAAAATGAAATTATGATCTAAGTGTTTGGGTCTTTTAAACTTGTTGTGTTGGTTTCCTTAATTAACTTAATTGTTCGGTTCCACTAGCTCCAGTTATTAGTTCCTTACTACAATAAGTGTCGGTTCTTATATGATTATTTATCGGTACCCTGCTACCCTTAGTTGTTCGGTTCCTACTAATCTCCAAGTTGTTCAGTTCGTTCATGAAGCAGGTCGTTCGGTTCCTATTATCTATGGTTAATGTTATTAATTTTAGAGTGAATCTTATTTAGAGTGAATATTTAGAGTGAATGTTATTAAGATCCTCTTAAACAAAGTTGTTCGGTTCCTTCAAGTAAGCTGAGTAGTTCGATTCCTAATAAACAAAGTTGTTCGGTTTCTACTGTCAAGACAATTGTTCGATTCATACTGTTAAAACAGTTGTTCGGTTCCTACTGTCAAGATAGTTGTTCGGTTCCTTCTACAACATAGTTGTTCGGTTCCTACTACCTTATAGTTGTTCGGTTCCAACGTAAGTTGGTTGTTCGGTTCCTACTACCTTATAGTTGTTCGGTTCCAACATAAGTGGGTTGTTCGATTCATTTTTGTCATTTGACAAACAAGTCTTTGTAGACACTCACATATGTTTCTTTAGCATATAATGAGTTAAAAGTATCATGAAGATACTAAGAGAACAACAATTAAGCCACAACACGTCAAGTATGATAAAAAAACAAACCATTTATAACAACTTTAGCATAATCACACAACGAACTACAAACAATGGTGAGAAATTAATAGCCAAACATATTCAATAAGAGGAAATGCAACTCCCTAACACAAAACCCAGAAACATTCTACATTATTTTGAAAACCCCTAAATTTTCGAGCAAACAATTGAGTATAACTAATTCAAAAGTTAATGATACAAAAAACTGTATTAGACATATCTTCTACACTCCAACGCGATCATAACCCCTCAGTTAATTTGAAGATTTATACATCTTTGAATTTGATGAACCCTGATTTAAGAATTAGGGTTTTTGAGCTCAAATCTGAATGAAATCTTAATTACTTCGAGTTATGAGTTGTTTAGGAGGAGTAGAACGAGATTTTAATTATACCTTATGCTTGAAAACAACTCAAAATGATGCAATGAAGGTTGGCGATCGAACGAGTGAAAGGGAGAAATTTTTTTAAGTTTAGTGTGTGTTTGTGTGTGTAAAAGGACGGGTTGGGTGGAATGATATAAAACAATTTTTGTTTTTGACACATTTAGCCCTTCTAGTTTCGATACCCTTTTATTTTGCATAGCAAAGTTTTATAAGGCATATACAAGATAAACAAATAGCACAAATAGTCCCTAATGTTTATACTATCATACCTATAGACTTAATTTTGCAAAGTAGTCCCTAAACACATAAACACATAGCAATTAAGGCACACATAAGCTAAACTTAATTAACTTTCCTTAAAGAAATTTATTTCGTTATTGTTTAAAAAGCCTTTTCCCTTTAAGCACATTTTATTATGAAGAAGATATTTGACATTTGCTCCCCCTCAAACACTGACCCGTTTTCTATTTAAAGAGCTGTAGTCGTTGTTTGAGAAGACGAATGTCATTGAAAAAGCATTTTCTGATGAAGCAATGTTTTGTTTGGTGAAAAACAAACAACACAAAAATAAGATTCTCTCTATTTTAAACTATTAAGTGCACTGACGCGTACACTTATGGAAATATAGGAAGCACGGGTTTTGATGCAAAGTAATCACAAGCCTTTGCATGGTCATAACGTAGACCATGCCCGAGAATAAATTCCCGTTGAGAGGTCAAGTTTCCTTTTTGACGGAATACTTGCCTTTAAAATGATGTCCGGGTTACTATCTGAAATAATAGCAAGCAATTTGGCATGTTTTGATTTTTGTGAGTGTTAACTTTGCTCCGTACTTCATTTTACAGCCTAGTTTCATTTATTGAATGACATTTCTAAGACTGTAAATGTTATCGATTTTCAGAAGACATGCCTTTATTACCTCTTTTTATATTTTTTCATTTTAAAATTTTTTCTTTGGTTTTATAGATTTTATATATTTGTATTTTGTTTTTATAAATGTTTTCTAAAAATGAAAAATCTTTTTGGTTTTTATGGCTTTATGTATATACATATCATACATGATATGTGAATAGGTACCATCACTATTCATCAACTTCATCTGCCAATTGTTTCAGAGTCTCCGGCTTAAAAACTCCGCATTCTCCCAGTCTTGTTGATACAGAAATTCAAATTATTCTCTGCTAAGAGCTTTAGTGAAAGATTGTCTGCCAGTTGATACTCCGTATTGGACAAGTAAAGTTTGATCACCCCCATTCTAACATGCTCCTTGTTAGAGTGAAATCTGATGTCTATATGCTTTGATCTGAATGTTGTACGTTGTTGTTTGCATATGCAATAGAGCTTTAGTTATCACAGTACATTGGAATTTTGTTGAATCCAAAGCATTGTCAAGTAAGCTGTGATCTCATCCAAGGATTTGAGCAATCTAGCTGGTCAAAAGCAATATATTCAGCTTCCGTTACTGGATATCGCAGCGATTTTCTTAACTTTCTGATGTGACAAACTGATAAGTTATCTCCAAAAATTGCATACTACTGTGAGCTTAAAAATATTGAGTCGAACGAGAAGTTCGTTCATTTGGAATATTAGGTCTCGGTCATTTATATATTAAATGTTGTAATAGGCTAGAATGGGTATTGGGCTCATTTAATGTAATCTAATAGGTCACGTGTATAGGGCGAAAGCCCAAGTAAACTCGAGCCCAACCCAAGACAAACCCTCAGCCCACTAAGCCTTTTAAGGCCGACCCATCTAGGGTATATAAACCCCTCTCCATGTGTGGAGAGAGGGTTGTTGGTCTCATTCATTTGTAACATTTCATTTTACAAGTAAACAATCTCATTCTCTCTCTTTCTCTCTCTACTCTCTCTCTCTACATTTCTTCTCATCTTCCTATCTTAATTTCTTGTTCATAATTATGAAGTGAAGTGATTATTTAGGTTCCGACATTTGGTATCAAGAGCCTCGGGTAGATAGTGGTTGTTTCGTGGTTTAATAAGCTCTAAATCAAAATTTTCGTGGCTTATTTTGCAATATAAGCTCACGTCGAATTTTTTTGGGGCTTATTGGTTTGTTTTGTTCATTCACTTCTTGCTTCACTTGTTCTACACCGTCTTGTGGTTGATTCGTGCTTATAAGCTCTTAACTTCGTGGCTTATTTTTTCTTTTCGTAGCTTATTTCTTCAAATAAGCTCACGTCTTTCTTTTTTCAAGATTATTGATTGTTATTTGTTTCGTGTTCTTGCACAAAACACTCGTCCTTCTTATTTAACTTCAAACTAGTCACATCCTTGCATTTCTTGTTGCTTATTTTTCAAGATTATTTCGGCTTATTTCAAGCTTATTTGGTTGCTTATTTTCGAAGCTTATTTGTGATTGGCTTATTTTTTTTGGTCACAACCGGTCAAACAAGAGGGGAAACAAGATCCACGTTCTTAGCTTACAAAGATTAGTACATTTTTGTTGTTTCTAAAGAAGACAAAAGTGGTCCTCACTTGGTTAAGACATCAAGCGAAACATGTATGGTAAGCGAAATATGCACGAAAATTTTCAAGCGAAACATGTAACATTATTTTGAAGCGAAATATGCAGGTGAACCTCAAGCGAAATATTACAATTTAGTAAAAAGAAACTCTGCCAAATTTTTTAACTCAAGCGGAATATGTTTATCAAGCGAAACATGCAAGACTAAGTTCAAGAGGAATATGTTAAATTCGAAGCGAAACATGCAGTGTTGAAATCAAGCGAAACATGCAAAAGACCAAGTGAAACATGCAAGTTCAAGTCAAGCGAAATGTGTAATGTTTTGAAGCGAAATATGTCATTTTTAGTCCAAGCGAAATATGCACACTTTCAAGCGAAATAAGTCAGTTTTGAATTTTTAATTTTCAAGACATTCAATTTACAACAAACAAACCTTAATCCAAATCAATTAACATTCATGGTTTTCTTTAATCTCAATCAATTATTTATTCACGGTTTTTCTATTGATTTTGTAAAATCCCGTTAAACTTTTTACCGGTTTTAATCATAGATTTGTAAAATCACGGTGAACGGTAATTGATTTCAAAAACCACCACTCACAATCTCAACACATATACTTTAAGAATCCTACAAATCATTTTCACTTCACATCATAGAAAAAATGGAAACGAAAGATACTTTATCTTCGTGTTTTAATTCGGAAGAACAACAAATGCAACAAATTCAAGATAAAGCAAAAGAAAGTTGCATGGTATCTTTTCGAAAACTTCATTCACACCTCAAGCTTCTTTCAAACAGCAACTTAAAAGGAACTCGAACCGAGTCTGGATTCAAACGTGCATTTGCGACACTCTTTGGTCAAGATATAGAGACTTTCACAGGCACAATGTTCCTGAACGTGGACCAACTAGAAAAACAACTTGACAAAGATGAATTTAAAGAGATTGAATCCATGGCTGCTTTTAAAGTACTCGAGACACAGTTTTAGATGTTCATCAAGTCACAAATGTATATGGATGACGAATATGTTGTAATGACACGCAACTACTTTCTACAATACACTCAACTTGAGATTCCAGAATTCCGTGACACACTGATCCAACACATGGAATCTGTTAAGAAGTCGATTGATGAAAGAGCAAAGCATAAACAAGAGTATAACCTGGGTGAATGAAAGACAAATGCAGACAACAGAGGATAAGGTTGATTCGAGTAAAGCATTGGATGCTAGCTTGGTTGATACAGAAAGCAGTGGGATAGCATTAAAAGAGCAAGTTACAAGCAGCAGATCAGGGAATGATGAACATGCTGTTGATGCAGATATCAAACCCGTATATGATGAAGAGCCAATGACTGAGGTACACACAACTGCTGAAATCAATATCTTTGCTACTGGACAACAGCATACTGAGCAACCTAAATTCAATAATGAAGGAGAGGTTGACCAGAATGTTAAACAATGTCATGACACATGTCCTTTGCCTGCTAACATTAATGATAAAAAGACAACTGAACTCTCAAATCATCTCTTGAAAATCTGAAAATATTCGTCTCCAATAAGATCGATGCCAATTTCAAAAAGATTTTTATAGAATAGAAGCACATTGTGTTAATCTTGAACTTAAATTATAAAATCAAGCTTTTAAAAGAAGGGGCAACTATGTAATTTTTTAAAGTAAAAAGTAATAAGCCATGGTTAAACATGACATAGATGTATATTTGAAACATTAAACATCGATTTGGAACATAAAGTGGCCTAAGTTAATTTACTTAAGGAAAATGAGACTTTGAAAAGGCATTACAAAGAAATGTTTGATTCTATCAAGACAACGAGAGCTAAGAACATAGAACACACAACTTCTTTGATTGCAAAAAATGATGACTTCAAAGCTCAACTTCAGGAAAAAGGATTTGCAATTGCAGCATTAAAAAATGAGTTAAGGAAATTAACAGGAAATAATGTGAATACTAAGTTTGCAAAATCGTCAATCTTAGGGAAACCAGCTTTACAACGACGTAGAAACCAATCAGTTATTAGACAATCGACTGTGTTTAAGTCTGAACGACCTAGAATTTCAAAGCAACGGTTTGCCTCTCAAGTTGATGTCAATAACGATTTGTCAAAACCACTCACTACATATTATTTGCCAAAGGAAAGAGAATCTACTGTTGCAAAACCTCATCACATGATTGCACCTGGCTCACCTATGTATACCTCAAATGACATGGTTCATAATCACTACCTAGAGGAAGCTACGAAAAAGACACAAGAAAGCAGTAGGAATTCAGAACCTAGTGTGATACCTTCTGCTAGATCACAAAGCACGACAAATGGTAGCAAACCAAAACCTAGGATCAATAACCAAAAGTCTAGGAATTGGCCTCCATTTAAGAGTAGTTGCGTCACGATAAAGACTGTGCCCATAGCTGAACACTCTAGGAATTCTAGAAGTTTTTCTGACTCCAAACATTTTGTTTGCTCAATGATTCGTCAATAATATATATATAATATATAAGCAAACACTCAACCAATTACCTTTGCACAAGGAATGGTCAAAAAGTTCACAAAAATAAAATATATATGTAGCCGGAAGTATGATTCCCGGGTCGTTTTGTCCCAACGAGGCTTAAATGGAAAATCGAATGACGGATTGATGATCGATGTTTGAATATGACAAGGTTATGATGGGTTTTCTATTTCTACAAGTTAAATATGCAAAAACGATTAAATAAAACCTAAAAACGAAAGCTATATAACTTAAAACCTAAAACGGGCACGAAAAACGAGGGCTAAAAACCTAAATTTTGCAAATTAAACCCTAGAACAAATTTAAAAGCTAAAATAGATTCTAAATGACAAATAACGAAGTTTAAAAAAACTAGACTAAAAACGGAGGTCGTTTGACCCAAAAACGAGTCAAGACAAGAACGGGAACGAATCCCGTTCTTTAAAAAGTGAATTTTTGAAAAATTAATCCTACAGAAACTTTTATATTTTTCCTACAAAATATATGAAAAAAGAAAATTTTAGAAAAAAGATTTATATTTTTCTGATTAATATTTTATTTTTTATGATTTTTTAAAGTTTTTAAAGAAAATAAATTATAAAAAATACTAAAAGTTTATAAAAAAATCTGAAAAATTTACACAAAATAGCTAAAATGACAAGGGTCCTAGGAAAAATAAGCTAGGTCGCACAGCTTATCAAATAAGCTGTCAAATAAGCTCGAACAGCTTATTGGCTTAAAGGGCCAAAACACACTTAAATACCAAAGCACCCAAGGGTCTAACAGAAAAGACCCAAGGGCGCAGCGGTAGAGTGTGTTGTGTATAGAGGGTTGAGAGTGGTAGAGGTCGGGGGTTCGAGTCTTGCTCACCCCTGACTTCCCACTTTCCCCTTTTATTTTTTTTTGAAAACTTTTTTTACAAACTTAAAAAGGGCTTATAAATAAGCAATTTTTATAACTACAAGTTTTTACAAGAGCTTATAAATAAGCTGTAAAAAGCCAAATAAGTTGGCAGACTTGGTTTTTATACCAAGTCTAAAAATCCAAACTGATTGGGCTTTTTTAAAGCAAATAAGCAAAGACAAAAAGAAAAATAAAAAAAATAACTTAATACACAAGCAATATGAGCTACAAGGAAAAAAAATG
>BQNB010048840.1:0-42350 GCA_026074375.1 Tanacetum coccineum
AACTTCATGTTCGACTCAATATTTTGAGGCTAACATAAACCGCTATGAAGAAGAAATACCAAGCCGCTACCAAGAAATGAAATTGGTAGAGGTTTGTTTCCCAAATCGCTATGAGAAAAAATCTTCAAAAACCTATAAACCGCTACGGATCAAACCGCTATAATTACAAAATCGCTACTATTAAACCGCTACACTAGAGGACAAACCGCTACTAACAAACCTCTGTCTAATAAGACAAACCGCTGTTAGAAATGAAAAACCGCTAGAACAGTTTACGATCTGACAAACCGCTAGAACAATTTACTTTCCTGACAAACCTCCAGAACAGTAGATCAAACCGCTATGATAAACTCCAAGCAGATTACCAAACTGCTATATTGAAATACAAACTTTTACACCTTAAACCACCTAAAATTCCCCCTTTTGAATGTTTTGACTTGGATTCTTTTGCACAAATGAGTACTAGAAGGCTATAGCAACTACAAAAACATGAATTTTAAAACCATAAATGTGAAAATCAATGAAACTCAAGAACAAGAGCTAAGACCTCCTAAAACTTAACTTTTTGATCTAAACCAAACACTAAAACGCACACACAGGTGATCTAATCATCCCATGAGCTCTGATACTAATTGTAGGATATTGGAAATCATAACACAATGGAAGATAGATGAATTAGCCAAATCTAGAGAGACAAAGTGAGAGAAAAGCTTTCTAGAGAGAGAAATGTAAATGAAATGACTAAAACCACCTCTTCCAAGGCATGGAAGAGGCTTATATAGTAGCTTACAAAATCACCCCTTAGGCTATGATATGGGCTTACACATTGGGCTTTATAACCCGACCCATTACCAAACATTACATATTAAACGTTAAACTACGAGCTATAATAAAAGGTACAATACTAGGGGTGACCGAGTCTTTTTCTAATATCTAACAAAAGTGCTTCTCGAGAGACAACCCGGATAGTTGTTATTTATTTTTATCGAGTCTGTCTTCCCAGATATCAATACGGCGTATCCGCTCCATACCATACGGCGTATTGAATGTCTGGACGTTATCAGTCCTTTATTTTTCTGCATTTAAAACTTTATCGTCAGATCTATCTATACGGCGTATTCATGCACATGATACGACGTATTTGGCAGACTGACTCATATTGATACTTTTTACAGGTCTTTCTATATGGCGTATCCTAGTTTTTGGATACAACATATTGACTGCCAATACAGTTTATTATTTTTATTATTTATTAACCGTAGGATACCCGAGATAGGATTTTGCATGTTTTTCTTATATTTTGCACAGGACCTTGCTGGAAAAGAAATCGACAAAGTTGGTTAGTGTTGTTGTACAATACATCTTAAATCCTTGAGTTGTGGTAGTCATGATGGTTCCAAATGCATTTACAAAACACATTCTTGCTATAAACTCACTTGGAGAATCTCTTAACGCGAAACTTCATGGGAAGTTTCTCGTTTCTAATTCTTTTAATTTCCCCGTTTTTAATGTTTTATCTATTACATTGAGGACGGCTTTGTATACTATTTAAGTCGGGGGGGGATGGAAATTTAGAACGTTAGTTGTCCTATTTTTAATGATTTTAAAATGATTTAATTATGCGCATATTTTAAAAAATATTCAAGCATTCTTTTGTTAATTTAACTAGTTACTTAACCTGCACAACTAACCTTATTAGATATTGTGCAGGGATTTGACTTTATTCATTTCTATATGTTTAACCTAAATTCTACTAACGATATAGGAGTCATTGCCGGTGGTTGATGTTTTCAGTAGACTTTATAACTTGGCTTGGTATATCTATTCGAGACCATAATAATGGGTACTATGGATTTAGATGGAGTAACTTATTTAAATTGGTAAATTTCTAGGATTACACCCAAAAAGCCTTTATGTGTTGTTTTATTAACTAACTACACTGGTTAGTTAACCCTCGTATAAACCCTTTGTTTACTCTCATTTTAAGAGTAAGATACCCCTAGAAAAACCTATAGAGCCAATCCTTAGGATAACACCAACTATTTGTTTCATTACACCTTCACACCTTAGCCTATCCTGTTAGATTAAGTCCATTTATCAGTTGCTAGTTGCTTAAAGTGTAAAGTATGTATTTCCCGTGTCTTGTGTCATTTTCTATCTCTGGTATGGTTGGGAAATTTTCTCATTACAATGGGGATGTAAAAAGTAGTCAAAACTTATGTATTTTCACTACCATCACAATTATTGGTACGTCCGAAGAGTGAAGAATCATGGAAGAAATTATTCGGAGTAATTATGATCGTGAAGATGGTGAAATTACACTGAGATTCGTAGTATAGTATCGAAAAAAAATTGAAAAAATTAGAAAATCGCAACAAAAAAGAGGAGGAAAGTTTGAAGATAGTCGGTTCGTTAAAGCTTAAACCGATGGAATTATTTGAAGGATCGATTATTTGTTGATAGATGGTTATAAATCAACGATGGGAAGTTTTGTATTAAGTGGTAGATATCGCCACTTGTCTTTGTTAAGTATGTAAAGCATGGGATGATTTGGAGTTGACCGTTATGGGAACACCAACTTAGGTTGTTGTTTTTGATCTATGATCAAGACGTTTGTGTATATAGTTGTGTATTTATCATGGTAACGGTCGGGAAAACGTATTTAGCAACTTGTGCATTATCTGTTTGGACTTAATCTATTTGTTTCATAAATTTTTATTTAACAACAATTTATTCCCTTTCCTAATCATTAACCTTAGGTTTTACTCGAATGACGATGTGATCAAATCTTGCATGTCTATTCCATCGTTACGGCCATGTATGTGTGATTCAGCTGCCTTGTTGGTTTATTACTTTTGGTGAAAGTTAGAAGATCCATACCCTATATTATTTTTCATCCTAACCCTTGGTTAAACTCTAATGAGGATGTGATCGAATCACGTATGTCTATTCTGTAGTTACGGCCATGTATGTGTGATTCAGATGCCTTGTTGGTGTGGCACTTTTGGTGAAAGATTGTTAGAATGATCAACCCTAAGCCTTATCATAAAAACTCAATTTGCCTTTATAACCATGTTACTCCTTAGCTCTAGTAGTGGAGATGTATATCCTTGCCAAGCCTATGATAGAATACTCATCATGACCGAGCAATTGAGCAAATTAGTTAAATGTTACCACATAGATTAGTTGAGTGATTTGAGTGTTTGTGTACTTGTAATTAATCAAATAAATACTTAACGAAAAATCCTTAGGGATACATTTTTATAAACTTCTAAAGGCTACTTGAGGAGAACTAGGATTCAAGTGGGGGGATATTTGATGACATCAAATAACGTCACTTTTATAGCATAATTTATCCCATGTAAATAACCCATTTTGTATGATTATTGCAAGAATTGTTACTTAATCCTTTGTATTTGAGATTTGCAGTAATTATGGAGTATTTGGTGAAGATTAGCAAAAAGGCACGCATTCTGGAGCTTAAACGAAGACATTTTGTTTTGTTGGTTCCCTAAAATCGTGCGTAAACAGATAACATTTATTTAACCCGAGACCATTCAAGATACTAATATCCACAATTTGTACTTTTTGTCGTTTAACCTCTTTATTGTATGAATCAAAAGGATATGATACCCTGGTTGTTGGCGGAACAAACAAACAGGATTCGTTTGACAAATAATAACTCCTCCCTTATATCGAATCACTCAAGACTCTTCGCTTAGTATAGTCTAGGAGAGGTTCATTACCTCATAATTCTTATACCTTTTGGGGTAAGGTATGTTTGTGTAATAGTTTGGATATATAGATTGTTATACATATCCCCCCCCCCCCAACTCCCCCCCAAAAAACTAAACCAAACAACCAACAAAACTATCATTTTGTGTGTATAATTAATGAATTCTATACTTTATAACCTGGGTTTATAAAGAAATAGTAAAAAAAGGTTGAAGCTTCTATGGGGGGAAGCTTTGACAAAAGTCTAAACATAGCTTTTTCACTTTGCATCCATGTGCCCTTCACATCAAAGTACAAAAGAAAATAGTTATTTTAACTATTTGCTTGTACTTTTGTCAATCTTTTCTTCTTTATGCATTTGGGAAAGATAAAACTTTTGCTTACATAAAGTACAAGTAAACCACTCTTGTACTTTATGTCTTCCTTTGCTTTTAACTTTAAGGGAGTTCTCGCCAATGCCAATCTTCGGGTTATGTTCTTTTAGTGATAGACTTTAGGGAGTTAGTAAGTTATTTGTCGACACTTACTAACTCCATCATCCTGACCTCCTGGACCTTTCTTTACTCGCTGAGAACCGCCTCAGTTTGTGCCGAGTCTATTTCTTCAGACTCTGAAGGACTACTTGAGGTTGACTCGCTGAACATAAATATGTTCAACTACTTAGGATATTTTTCATACAAATCTTGTACAAGGGAAAATTAGACACTAAATTAGCTCAACAATCTCCCCCTATTTTGATAGAAAAATAGCCTAAGTTTTATCAGAAGTAAGTGAGCAACCCGACTTCTTCTCACTCTGAATTACAACAAAATAAATGGCATAAAGCTCAATTTGCTATAGAAGTGAAGCTCTTGCTAAGGCTCTCTTCAAACTCTGTTCGTCAACCAAAACAGAAGTGAAGATGATGTTTTAGCTTATTTACACTTCTTGATTTTTACTTTGTTGTAAAAGTGAAGCTCTTGGTAAGCCTTCGTCAGTTTCTGTTCTGCAACCTAAACTGAACTGAAGATGTTGTTTGAGTACCTGAAGAGCTTCAGCTACCTCAAGCTGAACCGTGTTCAGCTTGTTTACACTTAGGCGATTTTATGTTCAAATCTTCCATGAGACTGAAGGGCTTAGTGACTGACCCAACAATCTCCCCCTATTTGAATATACAAATAGCCTAAGTAAAAATCAGTAGTAAGTGAGCATACCGGCTTCTTCTTATACAACTAATATAAATTGAACAACATAACTGATAACCATTTCTATTAACTTTCGTTACATTACAGATATAAAAGATAAAGCTGATACAAAAGATTATAACCTTTAATGTCCTTGTCGCTCAATGAACCTCTTCTTTTCCTTTTCTTATTAGCTAAATCATTTAGCTACTCTGAGCTACAACAAAAATAAATACAAATAAAATTGTATACCTTGTTGTAAAAGTTGTTGAGGTTCTTCAGCTATTCTTGGAGATTAAGTTCAGTTTGGTGACCAGATTCATGACTGGTTCAGCGTCCAAGAATATAATTCGCTTGAAGGATGTAAACTAAAGGGGGTTCAGTTTGGCTTCAGCGACCGAGTTCAAAACTGAAAAAATCCGCTTCAGTTCAGCAAGAAGGTTCAAAAAGTGAACATTACATGCGTCTATATCATACTCACTAAATTGAAGCCCACAAAGACCATGAAGCCCATTTCACCTTTGATTGTACCCATGACCCTTTTGTCTTCCGTTTATGTTTGGAAGTGAGTCCAGTTTAGGTATAGTATATGAAAATACTACATAAAAATCCACACTCAACAAACATTTTTATCAGATCTATTTTTAGCGAGGGATTCAAAAGAATTGAAAGGTGTTCTGTTTTAGGATAGGGGTTCAGTTTTGGAAGGATTTAAAACTAAAGTAGGTTCAGTTTTGGGGGTTCAAACTAAAGGTATCTAAACTGAAAGGGTTTAGTTCAGCTTTGTGACCTGTTGCTCAGCCTGGGCGTTCAACTGAAGGGTTCGTGATCCACTGACACATACACGTGAAGTTTTGGTTTCACATTCAGTTTCAAGTAACTTAATTTGTGTGTATAAAAGCCACTTAGGCCCAAACGTGTATACATCTATAAATAAAGTGAAGCCTACCTTCCCCTTTATTGCATTCATGAGCCACACTACCCTTGTTACTTTAGTTTGGGTATAAATAAAGACATTTAACACATATATCAGCATATGTGTCAGTTCCATTCTTTTAATATCCATCTATACACCGAACCTTTTATCCCTTTTTTCTTCAGTTCCATCGAATCTTGTATCTTCAGCTTCTTTATAAGACTAAAAAGAAATAAAGATTGAACAACCTCATCCCATGACCTGAACACACACATCATACCCAAGGCAATCTCAAACTCATTTTATCAGCCCACCCACGACACCATTTTAGTGTCATGATTTCTTGATTTCTTGAGTGTTTAACACCAGCGACGAATACCCCTCAAATCCTATCATACCCTTATCACGCATGATAACCACCGCCACTTCCGCTGTAGTTGTGGTTTTGTTATTTGTGAACAGATATGGGAATGAAAGATTGGGATTTGATTATGGGGAGCTTTTGATTTTTATGTGTCTTGGTGTTGCGGTTGTTGTAAGGGACTTCTACAAGAAGTTTTATAACTCCCTAGGCAGTGTACCTAACCATTGTAGTGTAGTATAGGCAAGACTCGGGGGTTGTTATCGTTCTTTAGGGGAATAGGTTGGGAAGGCTTGATTACGGTCTAATAGAATTCTAAGGGTTGAGAGAAGATTCTTTTTGTGTTTTTATATTTATAGGAAACAGTGTTAAATCATTTATTTGGGAGGTATGGTTGGTTTTTAGCTTTTTAAAATAAATATAAAATACGCTACTGGTGATTAACAATATAATAAAAGAATGTCGTTTATTTAATCCACTGTATTACTTCCCTAGATTTGCTTCTCCTAGTGTTGTTGCTTTGTCAACTTGTGATGATGTCTATGTAATTTATTTCCTAAGTCATGACGAATTACATGAAAAACGCCGTCTATTTAATATTCTGCTAAAGGCACGCCATAGTAAGGTAGTTTGAAGACTATTACAAGGGCCCCTAAGAGTACTATTAATCGAAATTGAATATTTAAGAGTGGATCAACCATTTAAGGGGCAAGGTAGTATGAGACTGTACCGATCATGGCATTCCTTTTCCCAATCATGTTTTCATAGACATATCAACGCGATACAGAAAAAGCTGGTTTTCTAAGACACTAACATGCATTATTTAATCACAAGAATAGCAACACATAAGTCTACATCCTAGGTTTCAGATAATCATAAATACCACACAATAGAAGGTATAGCCAAGCATGTTATAAGGTAAAGCAGAACATATGGGGAAAAATCAAACAACACAGAGACATATTGTACGATTAAGATAATTCCTCTACTTGATTTAAAAACATGAATTTAAGGAAGACAATACTAGGGTTTTAGGCCTTGGTTTTTAGGCCTTAAAATCATCCCTAATAGCTGCTAAATGAACTAGGGTTCGTCCCTTTCTTTTACTCTAAAGTTACACACTTAAAACCCTAAAAACAGATTTGCATATATAGGGAAATCGCTGTGACGACATCGCGTGTTAATCATGACGCCGACATGAATAGAATATTCTATATAATGGGTTGGGTCGTACAATCTGACGCCGTCAGGAGATCTTGTGACGCCTCTTGAGATGGGTTGTGACGGCGTCACGTGTAATTTGTGACGCCGTCTCTAGCTTTTGAGTAGAAATTCGTGAGAGTTGTTGGTGTAGGTTCGTAGTCTTGTCTGTTTCTTCTCCAAATAAGCCTAAGTCACATGTATTTCCTCTAAATGCCTTCCAAATGCTGAATACCTGAAAAGGAACGATTAAGTACCTATTTTGGGCATAAATGCACGATTTAGGGGGTTAAACGACCCCGAAAAAGTGTATAAAATGACACCTTATCACTTGGGTTTAGGATTGATGTGAATGGGATATGGGTTTGATGATTAGGGTATCTTAAGTCTTGTTGTGATGGGTTATAGATGACGGTTTGTTGTTTATTTTTTGTTTGGGTTATGAGTTATGGTGAATTTGTTTTGTGTGTGTGAGGTTTTGATTTGGGTTTTAGATCACGATGTGGATCTGTGTTAAGGTTTGTTGTTGGGTTTTTTGTTGATGAAGATTTGGATATGATTATTCATGTGGATCTGATTTTTTGTTGTGAGGTGTGATGATTTTGATGGTAATGATGTGTGGATGTGTGATTTGGTTTCGATTGACTTATCTATTAAAGATAAGATGGTTAGGTGTCATGTTTTAGGTGGTTGTTATGACAAAGCTGAAGAAATGTTTCTTCAGTTTTCATAATAGGTAGGTTTTTGGTTTGTTTTTGGCTTTTTATCATTAATAGTGTACATCTTCACCTCAAAAGTTACAACATCGGTAGCAATTTTTGAAGATGCACTATTATGACATAGCTCAAATGCTATTAGTAATCTTTTCAAAAGGGTCTTGGATCATAAGAATAATCTAAAGGCTCTTGATACCACTTGTTGGTCCTTAATTGACTTTTTCACGCTCTTTCCATTCTGTGCTCGGTTTTGTCCGTTTTGGCTTGATTTTTGTCCTTTAGTGAATATCCGTTACCTGCACAACATAAATCACAAAACACACAAATACAATGTATTTTTGGTATATTTTGGTCATTTTAGGCACGTTTTTATAGGAAAAAGGTATGTGTAATTAAGCACATACCAATAATGTTCACGGATTCCACAATCGTAACACGTTCCTGGTTTATAATTCCCTCTAACAGCACTAATCGGTGCCACCTGCTTAATTTGCATTTGACAATTCCTTACAAAATGACCCGGTTTCTGACAATTGATGCACACTTGACAAGGTCCACCCTCGGGATGATAAGTCCAACACTTAGGACATTTTATTTGCGGGCCAGTATACCCATTCCTATGAGGTGTTGCTGCTATAAATCCCTTACTCACTTTTGCCCTCTTATCATCATTTCTCCCACCTCCTTTCTTGCTTGACTCTTTCACACCTTTTCTTTTCTCATTACCCTTAGTCAATGTACCACAGCTAACTTCCTCATCAGGAAGTATCCTAGCTCTAAGAATTGCACTCTGGATTGTGGTTGGTTAGGTTGCTCGGAGCATTCCCCGAATCTCAAGAGCTAACCCAGCTATGTACCTCTTGATGTGTGATGACTTAGGAGTAACTAGATGCAGAACTAATTTAGCTAATTCATGAAACCGATCCGTATAACCGGCATGATTAGCTCCCACCATCTTATGATTCCAGAACTCAGATTCCAACTTCTCTATTTCATTGCTAGGATAGAACTCCTCTACAAGCAATGCCTTAAAATTAGTCCATGACATACCTATTGCAGCTTCGCGGCCTCTTGCTTGAACTTGGGTATTCTACCAAGTCAAAGCCTTGTTCACAAACGAGCTAGCAGTATACTTCACCTTTTGATTATCAGCATACATACTATTGTCAATTACATTCTCCATCTTCTTGATCCATCGGGTAAGTGCTATCACACCTCCATTTCTATCATACTCTTTGGGATTGCATGCCATGAACCCTTTGTAGGTACATCCATGATTCCCACCATTTCCACCATTCCCACCATTAGCATTGTTCACGTTGTTAGTCACTTAGGTGACAATTTGAGGGAGAATGGTTTGCAATTGTTGCGCGATGATAGCAGCAATGTCAGTGTTCTCCTCATTTTTGTTGTTGTTGTTATTGTTGTTAGGGCCACTTCGTAGGTTTGAATCTATTTCTATATAAGATAAAATTTATATATATTAGACGATATAATAAGGATCATGATCTTATCATACTCTTCCATAACCAAATACATACATACAACGCATCAACATTAATCCATGTAATCATACTTGCAAGTCCACATTTGTTGTGGCGCATGTATAATTATGTTGGACACCATAATTATATATGCCCCCTTTCATAGTTGTACTCCATCCTATGACGACATTTCATGAAATAACACAAAAATAGCACCTAATTAAAAATGAAAACAACAAATCAACATTAAAGGAATAACCTCTCCCATAATAATCACTTTTATTACTTGTAAAAATACTCAAAATCCAAGAGTTGAAAATAACATTTCTAACATGGCTCCAAACGTCAAAAGGAAAAAGAAACAAACTAACAACCATATAATCACTTAGGTCAATACGGACAGTTGCGGAACGTTGCAGTCCGGAATAGCTTTAGTTGTATTCTTCAACATAGGCTTATATTGCGGTGGACAAGATCCGGTGTCTACCTCCTTATCTGATCGCTTTCATATCTCTAGTGGGTCATCTATCCTAATCAACAACCATTCATGTTTGCTTCTCGTTGGGTGTCGATGCGGAGCAAATTCATTCCTTTGAAGCTTTGGGTGATCAACAAATCCATACTTATTTGAAGCTCTAGGTTGTTTAGTTGGTTCTTCTCTTCAGATGAGTGGTATCCTAGGAACTTAGAGATTTATCCATCTTTTGAAATCATCGTCACCTCCCTCACTAGGATCCATTTTCCTCCTACTTGTTTCTTAGTCAAATTTGCTTCAATTCGGCGCGGATATATAAAGGCTACTTGAGGAGAACTAGGATTCAAGTGGGGGGATATTTGATGACATCAAATAACGTCACTTTTATAGCATCATTTATCCCATGTAAATAACCCATTTTGTATAATCATTACAAGAATTGTTACTTAATCCTTTGTATTTGAGATTTGCAGTAATTATGGAGTACTTGGTGAAGATTAGCAAAAAGGCCCGCATTCTAGAGCTTAAACGAAGACATTTTGTTGGTCCCTAAAATTGTGTAAACATATAACAATATATTTAACATGAGACCATTAAGATACTAATAACACAATTTGTACTTTTTAACCTTTAACTCTTTATTGATATGATTCCAAGAATTATACCTGGTTGTTGGCGGAACAACAACCAGAATTGAATGACAAATAAACTCTCCTATATGAACCACAAGCATCTTCGCTTAGTGAGTTCTAGGAGAGGATCAAACCTATCAACTAATACCTTTTAGCCTAAAGTTTTTTGTGTAATATTTAGGAATAGATAACTATCACTACTTACAACCCGGTATATAAAGAACAAAATTCAAAGCTTCTCTTGAAAGCTTCACAAAGAACAAAGCACCCGCTCCTATCCTTTTGTCTTCTTTTTCTTCTTTATGCATTTGGGAAAGATAAAACTTTTGCTTACATAAAGTACAAGTAAACCAATCTTGTACTTTATGTCTTCCTTTGCTTTTAACTTTAAGGAAGTTCTCGCCAACGCCAATCTTTAGGTTGTGTTCAGTGATAGACTTCAGGGAGTTAGTAAGTTATTTTTCGACACTTACTAACTCCATCATCCTGACATGGACCTTTCTTCACTCGCTGTGAACGGCCTCAGTTTGTGCCGAGTCTATTTCTTTAGACTCTGAAGGACTACTTGAGGATGACTCGCTGAACATAAATATGTTCAGCGACTTAATTAACTACTTACGATATTTTTCATATAAATCCTGTACAAGGGACAATTAGGTACTAAATTGGCCCAACATATTTGAAGATTACTGTTCTGACATCCTATACGGCGCATCCATCAAGGAAGATGTGACGTATTTGTGCCTGCACTTCACAAAAGACCATGAAGGAATAAAGTTCAATATGCCATATCCAAAAGAAATCCATACGCCGTATTCAATATAAGGTAATAAAATATTCTGGAAGATATCGAGTGTGGTCCCTACTTCAGGAAACCCCCGATACGCCGTATCCATGTATCTCGATACGCCATATCGACCAAATTCCAGACCCTATAAATAGAAAACCTAAAAACGGGTTTTCAATGTGCTTGATCATATTTTTGATACCTTAACCACAAAAGTCGATTTTCAGATGACAAGAAGAGCAGAAGAGGTCAAGCAAAGCTATCAATTCCATAGGAAACACTTTGTAATCTCCTATACTCTAGTAATCATTTGATTTTTGGTATCATTTGTAAAACCCCGTATATAAGGTCACTACTATTTCTAATCTCATAATTTATTTATAAATTTTAAACAAGTTGCTCTTATTTACATTTAGACATTTTTTTTGAAATCGTCGTTTTAATTAATTACGAGCTATGCTTAAAACAATTATTCATCTTGAACCTTACGTAAATTAAACTTTTCAGAAAAGTATTCCGTTTAATGTAAAATTATTTTTATCATATTCGTTTTTACCTCGTGGTTTCGTCTTAACTCTCGTTTTATTTTACGTTGATACCCGTTAGCCTCAAAACTACCTACCTATCTTAAAATTTATACCCTAAACATCAAAGTTTATAAAATTTAAACCTTAAACTCATCACCACCACCTCATTTGAGGCGTGGCATTTGGAGAGCAAAGGCAAGACATGTGTCTTGCTTAGACACTAGTCCTTTGCATGTACCACTCTTACAAAAACTAATTCTCATTACCACTTATCCCATAGTTTCCCAAAATTTCACACACACCTCCTTTCCTCCCTTGTTCTTGCCGTCCCACACCAAGACCAAAACAACCATTTCATACAAAAATTCCTACTACAATCACTTGTTATATTTACACCATTTAATTCCTCATATTCCAAGCTCCATTTACATACCATAAAACCTATCATTTATAGACTTTGGGGCTGATTTAGAAGAGTAATATGAAGATGGTCATGCATGTCAAGGAAATGATATCCTAGTAAAGCTTGGTGGCTAGGAAAACTTGTTGTTAATAACTATTTTGGGTGATCATTATAGTGAGCCATCTTTCTTACTTTTCCTAAATTTTCTTATCTGAATATTTTGATAATTTTTACATGTTATAAAAATATACAATGCTGAGTATGGGCTATGTTTAGGAGTATTGTAGTGCTTTGCATAAAGTGTTGATTGTGTTTTTAAATGAGTTAATTAAGGTTTGGTTGGATTTTAATAGAGCTGTATTTGGAACATATCAAAACACGTGATTTTTCTCAAAATTTTTAGCTTACGGTCTGAAAACAAAAATCATGGGTATATATATATGTCCTGCATGATGTGATAGATGGATGGTCACCAATATTAGTTATTGGGATGAGATATGGCCCAAAATACTAAAATGGTCAGTTCGTGGACCTTTTGGTTTAGAAAACGTATTAAACACCAGTTAATGAGTTAAATGTTTGGGTTTTTAAAAACCATTGGTCAATACTAACATCATAGGTGAAAGGCTATAAGTACATGGCCCCACATAAATTGCTGATCCTAGGATTAGGAGTTCTGATTAAAATGGCGAAAAACTAAGAAAATCCCGTAACTCTGTTTTGACTTAGGGTTAGGAGAAAAACAAATTCCCATGGATTGGGAAAATGAATAAGAGTGATAGGGCTAAATGTTTTGAAAACTAGACTTCAAGGGAATTCCAAGGGTGAAAACCTTGAATTAATAACCAATAGAATCTTGGTATATTCAGGTTCCCTAAACATGTAGCAGATTCCATAATTCGACTTTTTACGCTTGATTAAAAATGACAAATGTTAAGATAACCCAACCTAAAATTGGAATTAAACGGCGAAAATTTGGTAGATGTTTAATTACAATATACGAACAGAGGTCCCAATATGTCAATTTAGGGAGTCAAAATACTTTCTAGTTAAGTCAAGAAGCCATGATGCGCATATCTTAAGTAACATATCCTATATTCGTCAAACTTATTTCTTACGTAGACTTAAATTTTACTTGTATATTATGACAAAGACGCGTCACGTATTTATAGGTGGTCGAAAGGGATTTTATCTTGTATCAAGACTTATATACTTCCAGGATCTCTTTTGATATCTCTGGATTCATAGCCTCGCCTTACTTTTTATGTTTATATTTAAAACCCGCCCGAAGGGAAGATACATGCTAGTTATTGAAAATGGAACACAAATTGTTTTTGTATTGTGGACCCGTTCCTGAATTAATTTTGCCCGTAGTACCAACGCATAAAGTCCCTAATTTTCAAGAACCGCATTAATATAGCTTGGATTAGCGAGCGCAATACATTTGAACAGATCTAATTGGGGGCTGTTACATCCCCCGTCTGGGAGTTTGATCCATTGATGGGAACTACCCATTAACGGAACGATTTGTGATTAGAGAACTGAGGTATATAAATCGATGAATACCTCTAAGTGGGGGCAAAGAAAATTATTTATTTCATAAGGTAATTTAATTACATCTGTGGTTGATGTTAACCGCATGAGGGTGTCATGAGCGCACGGTGAAAATATTATATAACTTGTTATGATCCACAATTTATAAGATATGTATAAAATAAAACTTTTTCATGATATGGTTATGACAAACTCTAAGAAATCACATCAATGTTTGACATCCTATACGTCGTATCCATCAAGGAAGATACGACGTATTTGTGCCTGCACTTCACAAAAGACCACAAAAGTATAAAGTTCAATACGCCGTATCCAGAGGAACTATATACGCCGTATTCAATATAAAGTAATAAAATATTCTAGAAGATATCGAACGTGGTCCCTACTCCAAGAAACCCCCGATACGCCGTATCCATGTATCTCGATACGCCGTATCGACCAAATTCCAGACCCTATAAATAGAAAACCTAAAAATGGGTTTTCAGTGTGCTTGATCATATTTTTGATACCTTAACCACAAAAGTTGATTTTCAGAAGACAAGAAGAGCAGAAGAGGTCAAGCAAAGCTATCAATTCCATAGGAAACACTTTGTAATCTCCTATACTCTAGTAATCGTTTGATTTTTGGTATCATTCGTTTAACTCGGTTAGTTTACCTTGGTTGGATTATTACTCTTGTATTGATTATGACGTTTGAGGGCTAATACCCTTGGGTATTAGCCATTATTATGAAGATTTGAATGTTTGGTTTGTTTATCTCGAATGCTTAATTTATCGTTGATTGCTTGTTTATGTTTATCAATTTATACTTGTTTACGTGCTTTTGTATGCGACCTATCATTCAACTGGATCTAGTGATACCGACCACGTTAGCTAGATGCCGGGATGGCTCTCCATATAGTGATTTATATATCTAGACCAATAGGATCACAAATAATGACCTATCTTTGCCTTTAGATTAGTGAGCTTAGTTGGACCGGCAGGTGACCCTTGGGATCAACGAGTACGTTCTTAATCAATTGGTAAAGACTTGGCCAGTGGACTACTAGTATATAAATTGCCATTAAGCAGTAAGTGGGTAAAGTCTCTATGAGCTAGGGTTTAACAAGATCACCATTGCTTTAACCCCTAAGATAGATTATAATCAGCAAATAGGATGCTTTATGCGGATGCGTTTAATTGTGACAGAATTCTACGTGTCTAGGTCTTAGGAAGAAGTAACGCCTAAGTCTTAAGAATGATATGCCGCCTCGAGATAAGTATTCATTGCACTAAATAAACAAACCAATGTTCTAATTGGATTAATCATGGTTAATATAGTTTTCTTATATTTGGTTAGACCGCTCTTCTATCTTTTGTCTGTTTGCTTGCGTGTGTTATTGTGTCTTAAGTTGATCTAAGTTACCACAAACCTGTGCCAGTCTCTCAAGCTTAAACCCCCCCTTATCCGTTAGAATTAGGATTAACATAGGTTTAGCATAGGTTTAACATAGAATAGAATTAACGTAGTTTGAATTAACTTAGTTTAGTTAACCAAAATATTGATAAAATAAAATATTAGTTCTCGCTCTTAGTGATCGACACCCTACTTACCACGAAACTCCATCTAACCGGGTACACTGCCTGTTAAAGTGTTGTTTTAGGTAAAGTCGGCAAAATGTAAATTTAAAACTTGAACTATCATAAACTACAACCTCGCAATGACACAATCAATTAATCATGTGTTTGTTTAAATAATTTGATTAGAAACGGTTTATGCAAATGATAATATTTTTCTTTGATCATTAACTATGTTTAATAATGTCATATTCATACCTTAAGTGGTTTGTCGTTATCAAGTAAATTTTTGACTAAATAACTTGTTAACGTAAACTTTTACGTAGTATGGCATTATATTTGTTATTATCAAAACATGAAGATCATTAAATATGTTGGAAATCATTATATAAAATAACCTAATATTACATTAATATTATACGAGCTACGCAGCGGATCTAATTCATAGAGCACTTATAATTAACATAAACAATAAACAGAAAACATACCAAATAGCAACCAAGCTACGTGAAGAACCAAAGAATTCTTCGAGTACACGCATATGTGTAATACATGCTACACCAAAACCCTTCAAGTTACTAAAGTAAGTAACCTCTACGCGGTTCATACACTACACGTCGAACAATACCACCCGAATGCTAGTTCCACGAACCAATGCTCAAGAATACATCAAGTAGTCCAACAAACAATTTTTCCCTAAGGGTTTTGTTTGGTTCGATCCTACTAGGAGAAGAGGAAGAGAAGGGATGATAATTATGTGTTCTAGGATCCTCCTTATATAATAAATGATTTTAGGATTTACCTAAAATAGATATCTTGGAGGAAAAGATAGCTCACAAGCCTAATCCAATCCTTGTGAATCCTTGGCCGGTCAAACTCACCCAAACAACCCTTTGGGTTTGACTTTTTGACTTATTACTTATTTATGGTTAATTACATTGAATTACCCATTAATTAAAAAGCCTTATAGTTAATTATTCGTAAACGAACTAATTAATGATCGTTAGTATTCTATCGTTGAAATATTAATATACATAATAAATATACATTTACATTATTATATACATTAATCGAGTATTAATACATATATAATAAATATACACTTATATTATTATATATATACCAATAGAGTGATATCTATGTGTATAACGTGTGTGACCCCGTAGGCTCACGTATTCCTAGCCGTATAAATATCCGTATGACATGAGCACAAACCAACAGCTCCCACTTGTGAATGACTTGGTCATAGAATATAACATACTAACATTGACGAATAGTCTAGCAACATCATCAATGCTCCCAGAAATACCTGAGTATGCAGTTTCAGTAAACAACTCAGCCTTTAATGGTTTCAGTTAGTCCTATCCTTTTGTTTCAGATACAATGTTAAATATGGATATAGATCAATAGTCATTCCATAGTTTAACAATTTTGTTTCTCGCATCTGTATTGATCAGTATTACCAAATGTAAAAAGAATCATCTTAACTACACTTTGGGTTTGGCCACAAAACATCTAATCAACCCAATGAGGGGTCCAGTAAGTATCTAACTCCCAAACACGTAGAGGAACAAATTCTAATTTGACTACAAGTATCCGTCATGTACTTTAAAACACTTCTGAAAATAGCCCTTATAACTGCCTTTTGACAAACTAGTGGTAGGCTTATTATCAAGAAATGCTATCCATACATGCAAAACCTGCTTGCATCTCAAGTCTAAGGATAAACATAACTTTCACCATGTGTGTAATGCACCCAATGACATCGATCCATAAAGTAATCTACATAGGTGGGGTATCTAATATTCAACCTCATTGAATAACATGTGAAGTTAGCAGAATCATCTTTACGTATTCTTTTTTTTTGCTTAAAGGTAAATTTTATAAGCAGGAATAAAAGAGTATAATACAAGGCAAGCACAAAGTGAAAGTTAACTAGGACACATCCCTAATTAACACACTTTGGCTAAAACAAAAAACATATGGCATTGGACAATCACCAAGCTCAAGATACAAACCAAAAAACATACATAATAAAAGGATCATGCTTACTAATGCAAACTATGTGCTTCTGAATACATCAAGAATACATTGGGACCAACCAACATACAATGAAACATCACCACACATAGAAGCCAAATAGCAAGCTGAAATAACCAGAATACATGAGCATCCAACACAATATCCAAGAACATCGATAACCATCAACATAAGTGCATATAGAATGCCATCCAAACGAGTTTGCCTCCTTAAAAAAACATCCCTTAGTAAAACCCATTGGGAAAAACCTAAAGAGAGGAAAAAAGAGAACAACCCTCATTTGGACCTTCTAAGAATCCTGATGCCAAATAATCCAGCCAATGTAGCAATCCAAGTCATCAAGAAACTTATAGTGTTGATATTCTTCAAGCCACCAAATGAAGTAAAGAATCTAGACAAATAATCTAATACAAAACAAGGAACAAAGGATTTTACAAACATCAAAACCTGACTGATAACTCCTGCCAACATCATATACCATAAAAATAAGGTTACTAGAACATGTCCTAACTTCAAACTCCATTCCATCTTTACGTATTCTCTTAAATACAACCAAACACTCACATTTGTCTTATCTTAACAATATTTCCATATTGTTAACTAACAATGGACATAGTTTAGAATAAAAAATTTATTTAAGGATTTGAACATGTAAATATAGAACACAGTAGTATATATGAAAATGATCATACCATGTATGTCAATTCATTGTTTAATACAACTGCTTATGGTTCCATTATCCAAATACCAAATAAGATCAGTGCATGATGATCCTAGTTAAGTACTAATGTCTTATTCACAACAATCACAATTAGTGGTAAGGCATAGGTTCCATAAATAAGTCAACTAGGTCATGATCTTATCGGACTTTGAGAATACTTAATTCAAAAATTCACAATTATGAAATACTTTGAATAATTATGATGATTGTTATTTTGTAAGTGTGCACTCACTTATAAGTATTGCTTATATGAGTCTAGTCACATTTACATTCCATAAGATGTATGACATACAAAACATCCTAATGAAGAAAGTCATCTCAACAGTTTTCCAAACTGTAAAGCATCCTTATTCTTTTAATATAGTATTATGCAACTGTGCTTTTAAACCAAGCATATGTAGTCAGCAAAAACTTGCTTCTAAAAAAATTGAGTATCATCTCAATTAAAACCAGCACTAGTGTATACTAACAACACTATGCTAAATCACCGTAAATTCTGAACACTTCTTAATAATGTTTAGATATCACACAAACCCAATGTTTGTTGATTATCATAATGTATATCCATAGTATCTTCATTGTTAATAATGTATTCCTAATCTAAACATTAATCATAATGTTTATAATATCTTTCAATTAGATTAAAATGTTGACACATCACCCATACACAATATGATGTACATAATGAATCCTTTAGTGGGACTTAAGGTTTCCATTCTTGTGTTTAATCTCATCAAGTAAGATAGATCATTCGAGTTTCACTCAATGATATTTCATATTGTACTCGGACTTAATTCACCACATATGTTTAATATATCAAACATATTATTCCAAGGTTGCATGTTTCATCTTCTAAAATACTTACAAGAAACTTTATTTCAATCTAAGGGATAAAATCTTACTTAGATAAATAAACAGTTTCTAATTATGTTCAATAACATAATCTATTTTAGAAAAGTAAAAACAAATTTACTCCTACTAGCTTTGAGATGTACTCATGAGCTATCTTATTCATAATTAAAAATCAAATCCATCAAGTGATTTATTTAACAATTAAACTTAAGATTATGCTTATTAGATGCGTGCTTTTAATCAATACTTGGATTCTACCATTCTTGTATACTTTCTAAAGATTTATTAGATTTACAAAACCTTAATTGATTACATATCGTCCTCGCAAAGTAATCAATTAATAAAGAGTTCTTGAAATCCAATTTGTCATATTTCCTTCCAAGAAAACAAGTATGACAATTCTATCATCTTATATTTTTAAAGTTCGTAAATGAGGAAGTTTAAATCATAATCAATTACTTGATTATGATTAACCACTTATGTCATTTGACGTGCAATAAATATGTATACAAATATTGTCCTTATGAGTCTTCTCTAAAAGGAAACTCATTCAAACCTGATAGGTTAAAGATAAAACAAATCCAAGAATATTATTATCTCCCTTTGGACAGCATCTGTTTATTCATAGATTATGAGACATTCATTAAATCCAAGATCTAATAATGCATCTCCTATTGTTAGCAGGTTCAAAGTGATCCTCTAACTCATAATCCTCACCATTGATATAGAAATATATCATGAGATATCCATGCGGATCTATGAATGTGAGTAACATCATTCCAAGGTTCATCATTTTCATGTTTAGCCTTAGTATGACATTCGCTAGTGCATTTAGAAGGTTTATGTATCTTCTTCTTGAATTAATTCAAGACCTACAATACTCCCACTCGCTTCTTGTACATTTGAGACTATTCTCAAATAACTCAACATGACGAGCAACAAAAACTTATTCTCGTGTGGTTGTAGAAATGGCATCCCATCGTTTCCTTTAGGTATCCAACAAAATATACTTAACAGTTCTAGGCATTTGTCAATAATAATCTCCAAGAGATTTTTACCAAATTTAGAACTTCAATCAAGACACAATGAGATTCATCTCATTTTATCTTAATTAACCTTCTAGATTGGAGTCTAATTGGGTATCTCTATGACATACTCAATTATCTAACCTTGATATCTTTTAGGAGTTAAATAAGTTAAGTGTAGAAAACATATATTATCTAATCTCACAATCTAATGACAAAGAACTAGATAGAGAAAGTAGAAGGATGAACACTTTTAAAGAGAGAAAGGAAAAGAGAATTGATATCATCAAATAACGCATACTTTACTATCATTTATCCCACGTATTTTACCCACTTTTATATAATTATTGCAAGATATTGGTACTTAATTGCTTAAAGTTTATTATTGCAGTAATTATGGAGTCACCTGTGAAGAAGAAGCAAAAGGCGCAATTCTAGAGCTTAAACAAAGACATTTGAAGAATAATATTTTATGCACCTATACGCCGTATCCAACAATGAAGATACGGCGTATCACCGCCATTTCAGCACAAGAAACGTGTAATGATCAATTCTCGATCAGGCATATCCACTACAACCAATACGCCATATGCACATATGTTTATCAATCAAACATACGCATTTAATATGATTGATGGTAATTATCTTAATTGATTTGATCTTATCGCGGACTCCAAGGAAATTAACCCCTATACGCCATGTCCACTTATCCCCATACGACGTATCCAGGCGTATTTCAGACACTATAATTACAAGACTTAAAATCGAGTTTTAGTGTGCAATATCACATTCTCTGTATAGTTTACAACTAAAGTTGAATTTCTTAAGCCAAGAAGAGCAGCCAAGGTCGAGCACCACTCCTAATTCCATAGAAGACATCATGTATGTAACACCCCCATTTTTACAATATAGCAGCAGAAGCTAATCTGGGGTATTACTTCATGGATACAACAATCATAATCATAGAAAACGACTCAAAAGAGACGTTGTTGGAAAAATTTAGTTATCATTCATTATATTCAGAGTTTTTACAAAATGCAGGTCCCAAAATCTAAAACATCATGTTTGAATGATAACAGTTCAGCCATCTTCGAGTCCATGCCACTCCGTGCCGCAACTTGCTCAATTACCTGAGATAAACATGCTAAAAAGTCAACACAATGGTTGAGTGAAATTCATAGGTTTGATATAAACAGTTTGAATACAAGTAATAGTATAATAATTGTATAAACACAATTATTATGAAAATGATATTGTTATGATCTTGGGTCATGTTATTATATACCCGTTATTAGTAATAATCGCAATGAATCATAGTAACAATGTATTATCCCGTTATTGCCTTGTTTGGTCTGATTGGTCTTGTTCTCATGTCACCAACACATTATCATCCAAAGTTAATTTAACGACTCGAAGAGCTCATAAATCAACATATTAACATCCAAAGTCAATTTAATGACTCGAAGAGCTCATATATCAACATATTAACATCCAAAGTCAATTTAACGACTCGAAGTTAAATTTAACGACTTGAAGGATTTATTATATTATCATTAATATCCAAAGTCAATTTAAGGACTCGAAGTTAAATTTAACGACTTGTAGGATTTATGAAACTAACATATTAATATCCAAAGTCAATTTAACAACTCAAAGTCAAATTTAATGACTTGTAGGATTTATGATACTAACAAATTAACATCCATAGTCAATTTAACGACTTGTAGTCAAATTTAATGACTTGTAGGATTTATAACTTAGACATTGATTGTAATGATACATCAGATTAGCATATAGTCTGGTAAAACATTTGTATTCGTTATTTATAGCATGTATCCCCCTTGCGGGTTTATGAAAGCATTAAAGAGATTAAAAGTGAG
The DNA here is from genome assembly GCA_026074375.1 of Tanacetum coccineum. Classification (NCBI taxonomy): domain Eukaryota; kingdom Viridiplantae; phylum Streptophyta; class Magnoliopsida; order Asterales; family Asteraceae; genus Tanacetum; species Tanacetum coccineum. The sequence continues at coordinate 22,029 of BQNB010048840.1, forward strand.
GCTATGAACTCACTAAGTCATTGAAAAACAATCACATTGTTATAAGATAAATGAGTATGTAAAAGAGTTTGTAACAAGCATGTATCCCCCTCGCGGGTTTATAAAACATGTAAATAAGTAAAGGCGAGGTTATGAATCTCACCTGATAGGTAGATGTAATAAATATTCTGAAATGAAAGCTGACGACCTTATCACAATCTTAACAGGGAAGGTTGATATAGCAAAATGATAGTAAACAGCTACGTCACGCAACCTGAGTAAATATGTCAAGTCTTAAGAAGTTTGTACTCTAGAACTTTAGTTTTAAGAGTTATGAGTTTGATTGAAGAGTTTGGAATTATTGTATCACCGTTCGGGCCATCATAATTCAGAAGTCATTCAGTAAACGTTTGAGGAGCTAGGGCACTTTAAATCATAAACCCAACAACTCAGTCAGAACGTAATACCAAGATGAAACTCCTTAATATGAAGCTCCCTAGTATTGTGATATGATATAATCGGTTTTAAGCGTTTTAATCCATATCTGGAAATGTTAAGCACGAGAAGCGTTAATTAAAGTTATGTCTTGTAAGGTTTTAAACATGATTTTATACTTTTTCAAAATGTTACATTTTAGACCCTTGAGTTTGAAAAGTGGCAGAATTTACCCTTGGAGTTTGCACTTTTACGACTTTGGTCCTTCAACTTTAAAAGATATACCAAGTAAACCTTGTACTTTGAAAAGTGACATAATAGACCCCTATAGTTATAACTTTGATAAAATGACATATTCAGCCCTTCTAGTTATTAATTTCAGAAAGTTACGATATATACCCCTTGCATGGATTATAATTACAAAACATGTCCAAATTGCCATGCAAGCTTATTTTAACATTTCAAAAGATATTTATAAGTTATAATAAACTAAAATATGAAGTTTTAACGCAACGCAAGTTTAAAATAACGATTCGTTAGGCTAGGAAGCAAAACGGGTCAAATTAGGGTTTCAAAACGTAAACGCGCGGGTTTTAAGTTCAAATTCCTTCATTAATCAATAAAGTGGTTATTTTAACATTAGTTAAGCATGCTAGGATAGATTATAACAATATTTAATCATTATAACATTTAGTTTTAAGAAAAACGCGAAATTAGGGTTTCGGGTGTACGGTTTTGGATCAAAATGGAAAATGAGCATGAATTGAGTTATGAAACTTTAACAAGAGTATATTTAGGATCATATGAACATTATAAGAGTGTAGGAGCAGAAGTAGAATATCTAGAACCTGGGTTTGAGCTTCAAGGAGCAAAAATGGTGGAAATGGGTCGTTTCGGGTAGTATTTCCACTCGTACGCCTTGTATCTTGTTCCCGGGGCTTCAAATCTTCAAAGCTTCGCTTCTTAGACTTCTTTAATGATCCTAGGATCATAAGGGAGCAAAGTATTGCTGCCTATAATGGGTATGAGATAAGAGAGTGGGGGATGAGAATGAAGTGAAGGTTTATGCTTCTATTTATAGGTGAATGGTACCTTGGTGACTAAGGGAGCTTCATGATCTGATCTAGGACACATGGAACATCTAGAGGGTGATGTGGGAAGTCTATATGATGAGTTGCTAAGGCTAAAAGCTAGCCTTGATGTGTTGTTTGTCCCTTGCTATGCCGCGGCTGAAAGGAGTCATCAAGGGGGTCATGTGGCTTCAATTTGGACCAAAGGAAAGCTAAAGCAGGTGGGTAAGCTGCTTAGGAGGGTCAAGGAGCTGGTCATGGAGGTGCTTGCACATGGGAAGAGTTTTAAATGGGTAAAAATGGGTAAAAACTAGCCGCGGGTCTGTTTTGGGGTTTTAGGGTTCGAATTCAAGTTTTTGGCCATTATTTCGAATGTATTGATTAAGTAATGTTTAAAACATGTTCTCATGGTTTGTAATAAGAAGTATTAACAAAAGTTAGCAAGTGGTTTGGGTTAAAACGGGTTAAAAATGAAGAAATGAGGTCGCGGGTTCCATTTGGCATGGTTTAGGGTTTTCTTGACTTTCTTTGTTTATAATTCGTGTACATTGGACCAATGATTGATAAATTATTGATCCTAGGTATATATTGAGGTTTATTAATGATAATTGAATGATGGTTTAGGTTATAATAGGTTAAAATGGAAAGAAATAGTCGTGGGTTGGAATTAGGGCTCGTATAAGGCTTTTAGGGTTTTCTAGCTTTGTAATTCTTGTACATTGTCAAAGTAATGATGGATAATGATGGATAATGGTTTGTAAACTCATTTTATGAGTTTACAATGACTCTTGGTTGCTTACTTGAGAATGAAGTGGTTAGAAACGAGAAAACGGGTCGAATGATCATTTAGGGCTCATTTAGGGTTTCTCGGATTCATTTTACGTACAATTGAAATAAGATAATGAAGTAATGATGAAATAATGATTGAATAGGATTGACATGATTGTAAAATAAGTTATTACAACTTATTTGAGTGTTGGTTTAGGTTTACAATGGATAAAAACGAAGAAACGGGTCATAGTTTACTATTTAGCTCGGGTTAGGGTTTTAGACTTTGGTTTCTTGTAATTTCATGAAATGAAAATGAATATAGGTTGGAAATTAAATGCATGACTTGCTTATAACTTGTACTTAATAGATTGTACAAGATTACTTAGGAAAACGGAGGTAAAACGGCTATTTTGGATATTGTGCATTAATGACTTGTACATTGTGCTTTGAAAACTTGTACTTGACTTGGAGGGAGTTTATATTTCAAATGAAATGTTATATTACTTGTATATATGCTTTAGTAGCTTGTACATTCACTTTAGATATTAACCCTTCATGGAATTAGGGTTTAGAGGTATACGATAACGGTTTAAAGCCCGTTTTGATATAACGTTGCGAATGGTACATTATAGGAATAATGTACCTTGTAATAAGAATATGATGATATTGACTTGACATGTTATGATGTTTTCTTGACATATATGAAGACATGATGGCCATAGATAGGTTGCGTGAGCTTGTCTACTTTAGTTATGCAAGTTACCTTGCTTAATGAGATATTGACAATGCAAGTAATGTAATAAGGCGAAAAATTTCCCCGTACAATTGTGATCATAGTAAAATAGGTTGATGAAAATTCTGAGTTGTTATATGATAGCACATCAGTTGTTCTATGCAAAGACCACCTTTGCTAGAACCTAATTGATTTTGCTTTTGGAAATCCCGCTTTAAGACTTACGTAAAGTCCAAAGATATTGACTTGTGGCAAGTCATCCAAAACGGTGATTTTTACTTTGAAGTTGAAGACGAAGAAACAAAGTTGATGAAAGAAACGCCATATGAACTTCTCAAGGATACCGAGAAGAAACAACTTGGCAATAATGAAGAAGCCAAGATGACCATCTACAACGCTCTACCCCGCAAGGAATACGAGCGTGTCTTTATGTGTAAAACCGCCAAGGAAGTTTGACATACACTCATCATTACTCACCAAGGCAATTCACAAGTAAAGAATTGCAAGTTTGATCTTCTCACTCAAGAATACGAGAAGTTCTCAATCTCAAATGAAGAAACTATTAATAGTGGCTTCACACGATTTAACGCTATTGTGACTAGTCTCGAATCTTTAAATCCAGACTATTCTAGCAAGAATCATTTTAGAAAGTTTCTTCATACTCTCCTAATAAAATGGAGAGCCAAGATGACGGCCATTGAAGAAGCCAAAGACTTGGCTACTCTTCCTCTTGACGAGCTAATTGGCAACCTTATGGTTTATGAAATGGTCTTAGATAATGATGGGGTAGCTTCCAAGACTACAAAAGAAAAGTTCAAGTCATTAGCTCTCAAATCCAAAGTCACTAGAGAACAAACTAGTGACAATAGTATATGTCAAGGTGAAACTAACAAAGATTAAGAAATCAACTTAATGGCTAAAAACTTTAGAAAGCTTTCACGAAAGGGGGTCAAGGTACATGACAAGTTTGACATATGCCAAGTAAAGGGTAAAGAAGGTAAGAGCTCAAGGCGTGAACATGAATGCTACAACTATGATAGTAAGAATCACCTTGCTAGTAATTGTCCAAAACCTAACAACAAGGCATTCGTTGGAGTAACTTGGAGTGATAGTGAAGATGACGATGAACCTCAAAACAATGAGACATGTTTGATGGCTAATGATTCTCAAGAGGTATGGTGTAAGCATGATTATCTAAAAGATCATTGTATTATGCATAATGGCTACATAAATCACAACCATGTACATAGAAGTCTACTACATTAATAACCCTTGAATCAAGATAGGTGTACAACACCTAAAAGCAAGGTCGTCAATCTAGGTAATATATTTCCCACTTCCAAACATAAAATATGTCTTGCATCTATGGTAGATAACTCAACTCTTTGGCATAGGAGACTAGGACACACTAATATGCGATTAATTAAAAACATAGCCTCTTAGAAATTAGTAAGAAAACTACCAAAAGAAAAATTCGATAATCATTTCTGTGATGCATGTAAAATAGGTAAGCAAGTTCATGCAAGTCATAAGCTTATAAACATGATTTCAACCACTAGAGTCTTAGAACTTTTACATATGGATTTGTTTGGTTCTTCATCTATTCAAAGCTATGGGGGTAATTTCTACACTTTGGTAATAGTTGACGATTACTCTAGATATACATGGACACTATTTCTAAAAACTAAAAATGAAGCTTTTGATAAGTTTAAAGCATTGGAAAAAAATCTACAAAATCTACTTGGCCATTTGATTGTTTTAATCCTAACGGATCATGGTAGAGAATTTGATAATGAAGTCCAATTTGTAGTCTTTTGTAATAAACATGGAATTTCTCCTAATTTCTCCGCACCTCGCACTCCTCAATCAAATGGGGTTGTTGAGAGGAAAAGCCGAACCTTACAAGAAATGAGTCGTACAATGCTAAATGAACAATTTATCCCATAAAGATTTTGGTGTCATGCCGTAGAAACCGCCGCATACATATGATGACATCAAATAACGTGATGATATCACAAACCAAGTAATACTATGAGTTTCTAAGAAAGAACTAGAGAGAGAAAGGATGATTGACACCTGTAGAGAGAGAAAGAGAGAATAACATAAAAGAGGTGTTCTTACAAATGACCAACACCTTCTCCATAGGATGGAGAGGGCTTATATAGTACCCAATAGGGCCGGCCAAGCCTTGGTATTCCTTGGACTTGGCCCGGTTAGCTTTCTCGTAACCGAACGCTTTACTACGAGCTACGATATACTATATTGGGAGTGACCGAGTCTTTTCTCGATTCCTAACAATCTCCCCCTAAGGGAGGTCACTCCAAGTTCAAAAATCCAAAGCTTAGCATTCTATGAGTGTCTTCATTTTTTGCTCATAGTCTTTAATCTTTAATCTTTATCTTGTTTCAATATGTAGTGAGCTTGAACTTAAGCTTGCTCCTACTTGCTTAATAAACAATGATCTTGAGCTTCTTTGAGATCATCAATCAAGCATCATCTCTTTGCATTATCTTGTAATCTTTTGCCTCCTTGTGATCTTGTAACCTTCGGACCGACATGCTCATACCTTTCTTTATCTTGAAAGCTATTGGATTATCTCCCTTGGATTGCTTCATCTTAAACACATAATGACTTTAAGGAAGATCTTTTGAGTATCAGAGTAGCGAAAGACTTGAATAACATATATTTAAGCTTTCATCATATCTTTATATTTGTCGAACGAGTATGAGCATGTGGTTATGAACTTGACTTTGCTGGAACGAGGTATCTCCATCTCCGTCATTACATGAACCTGTAATAAAATAGTTAGCAATAAAGCTTGTGGACGAATATGGCTTTGTCATTCACTCGGGTTTGGTTGGATTAACCTCCGGTTCCGTGAGGACCGACATATGATCAGGTAGATTCAAATTAAGAAGAATCTCCTTGACATGATTTCCAGCATAAGCATCGGATCTTCTAATGTGTGAACATCAGAATCACCTTTCTTGCTTGTTCTCTTTATCGGAACATCTCAAAGCAGACAACACGATAAGAGTGAATCGGTTGGTTACTATCTAACTGATTAAATCGTCAATTCATAATCTGGACCGAATCAATATCTAGTGTCACAAGTTTGATCCATATAGGATCTCACAAGTCACCTACCGCAGAGCTTGTTTGATGTTGGCTCTGGAAGGATTTCCATCGTCATTGTGAATACTTAAGTATCACTCTGATGTTCTAGCAAGATCACAAAGATAATGCGTAGGACTCTTGATATTTTACTTGTTTTCACAGTGTATGAAGAACAAGTGAATGAATGATAGTGTCCTAGAGAGATTTATGGATGATCTCTTTAATGGCTCTAGACTTAATAGTGCACTTTTGTTTTAGTAATCAGAGGCTGAGGCAGACTGCCACATTTTCAATACCAACTAACTCGGAGTGAGAGAGTTGATAGAAATGTGTGTAATCTTTGTGGAGTAATGAAACAAGAGTCTATGAGAGGACCTTGAGTAGCTGGGGGGGTTGTGCTTTGACATCACTGGGTCTTTAATATAGACAATAAGCTTTGTGTTTTGATATCTATGTATTGAACAGGTTACTTTACCTAAGTATAAGGAGGACTTCTTTCTCTTTACCCTTTATCTTTACATTTCTTTTTCATTCTTCAACCCCTTCAATGCTTACCAATACTTCATCACTAACACCTTGTTGGGTTTATTCCAGCGTTAGCTCTGTTTTAGTCCCTATTATTTCCCATTCTCACTTTTACTCCTTTTGTATCATACCTAAGGACCTCTACACTATCTAATGGAATGTCCCTGGGTAGATCCCTCCGGTTCTGGCTGGATCATGGAATAGATACCTAATCTTAACCACCTTATAACTCCATAAAATTAAATACATGGTCAGTCTTTTGGGTATCTCCATTCTTTCCATTAAAACCATATTGAAAAACTGATCAAGGTACTTGTGATATAAATCAAAGTTTTTGTACCTTGATGTTTTCATCTTTTGAAAATGCTCCCCCTGCATATGTGCATCGTTTATCGAAATCCTTTTGCACATACAAGGGAGACGCTAGCACTAGAGTCTTTTTAGATCACGTTTATTAGTTGTATAGTTTTAATCACATATTCTCCCCTTATCCAAAATGTCAAAATCTTTTGATATTTGGGATATCAATTAATTAAGACTGTACGAGGGAGAGATATTATTAATTAGCAAGCTTATTCGGAACATTTTAATGATACCATTCAATTTATGAGGGATTAATATATAGTGTTGAGTACATTAATTTGAAATATTTTGAACTTACTAAAAAATTCTTGAAAATTTGTACTCAAACACTGTATATATTGGCCTATTATACTAGTCTACACTACATATATTACATATTCACAAGATAGATAATGAGATTGGACCTGTTATGTAACACCCCCAAATTTACAACGCAGCGGAATATCACTTTGGGGTGCTACTTCATAATACATGCACACGAGTCACAGTAAACGACTTCAAAAGAGACGTTTATAAAACAAAATCACATTTGATTTATTTAAAAAGAAGATCAGAGTTACAAGGTCCCAAACCAGTTTAGAAAATATATTTCTAGTGAGTCACATCACGACTCGTTTTCTTAAAAATCACATTATTGAATGTACAAAATTTCACCGAGTTCCAATCCTTGATATCCGCGTTCCGTCCCATCCAAGCTGTCACAAGCACCTAAACCTGAGATACATGCTTAAAAACGTCAACACAATGGTTGAGTGAATTCATAGAGTTTTCAAGTAACAATTAGAACATATAGTTGGTTCCACAAAACATTTGTAACCTTAGAACGCAGTTTGGTTCTACCAAAAACACGTATGACTTGCTAGCTAGGCAAGCCACACCACATTTCCAACTTTCATGAGCCCGTGTACCGAACCTTAACACATTATCATTATAGATAAATAAGTGACCGGGTAGTATGCCACTACCCCTTTCTCAATACAAAATGTCCGTTACAGAGTGCTCACCTTCGGATTCATACCCCGGACAGGGCTGTCAAACCCAATAGATCTATTTAATGCATTCAGCGTTTACCTCCTCGGTAATTAACGAGTACACAGTCAAAGGCATAAACTCATGACAATGAAATCATATTATCATTTCAAAACACTTGCGTTCCATTTTTAGAACAAACCACAACATCAAGCATGTATCAAACTGCTTATGTTCAATTTATAAAACAAGCAACAACAAGTATGTTTAAAACTACTTGCGTTCCACTTTTCAGAACAAACAACAACAAGTACACATAATGTTACTTGTGTTCTATTTTCAAAATAAGCATGTATCCCCCTCACGGGTTTTTAAAACATTTAAAACAGTTCAAAAGCGAGGCTATGAACTCACCTTGATCGAAGACCATGATCAATAATCAATCGATCATGAAACGTCACCGATAATGAACTCGACCGCGACCTATAATTATGTCGCTCGGTTACTATATAATAAAGTACGATCGAATGATGCGTATATCGCAACGATAGAAATTATATAAAATATACATGTGATGAGAAATCCTCTTGCGTGACCTAGATCCTAACACTTAGTATACTTTAGATACTATCTTTCTTTCAAACATAAGTTGTATCACCTTATCAAAAACTTTCTATTTTTGGAAAATTACTATTTTTAGAAACGACCAACGGTCTCAAAAATAATTATTTACATAATGTCATCAATCGATATTGATTTACTAATCGAATAATCCTTACGACGTAAGAACGTCGATTAAAATCTCAGTTGACTTTAAAAGTCAATGTTTGACTTTTACATATACTTCCTTAAATCTGACCTGACCAAAATGACCCAATAATTCACATTTTCATAACTTGAACTCAAAAGAGATTTTATGCAAAACGACGTTCCGCACAACTTTTTAGTTTTAGCCGAGACCTAAAACTCGACGGAAAAGGACTAAAATGCCCCTACAAGTTTCTGTAGGAACTTTGACTCTTTTAATTAAAATGCAAATTTTGACCTTAGGTTTTGACCCGTTATTACTCGATTTTAAAACCAGCGAGCCTCGCGCCAAAGTAATACATCATTCCGAGCAACTTTCATGTTTCGCCGGAAGGTTAAAACTGATTCGAAAGCGCCCAAAACGGACGTTTAAAAATCTGCACAGTTTCAAAAATTACCATGAGGTGATTGTGTACATATTTATTTTTTCCAAACTTCAATCGGCCTTAACTTCTTCGTTATTTGGAGTTACGGGACGTTCTAATTACCGAAACGTACATTAGGACGAACTCTATCATAATTCTAAATCAAAAACCCGTTTTTGAAATTTCTTGATCCTCGAAATACGAGCCCAAGATTCTGCTCGAAATTGTACTTTTTGAAACCCATTAAAACCTCATTTTCGCTTCATAACAACTTCAAAAATACCATGCTCGACCCCTTGGTCCTTCGTGTAGCCGAAGCCAACAAGACAACAAAACCGCAACTTTTATTCAAAACCCACTTGTTAAATTACTATATCTATCACCAATAAACAATATTTTCAACCCATTTCGACAAGAACTCGAACCGAATTAAATCTAGAGAAATACTCATTGCATGTCGAAAATTCAAGTGGGGATATGTAGGAAACGATGAGAGGATTAATATTTTGAAGTCGGATTGTAATGCACGTCGGTCGTTGGTAGTTTTTGGTGGTGGTGTTGTCGTCGGTGGTGGAGGAGCAAAAAGGGGGAGGAGAAGTTTTATTTTTGTAAAAATGAAAATATTGTGTGTGTTAGTATATATAAAGGGGAAAACTTTGAGCTTTTGACACAAATAGTCCTTCCTCTTCCATAGTTTATCAAAACTAGTCACCAAGGGTGTTTGTTTCAAGCTTATAACCGACCATGGGTTCGGGTTTCACCATTTCGTAAATATTTTCTTTCGTCGACTTTATTTTATTTTAAAACATTTAAATAATATGTTAAACCAAGTGAAATGCGACTTTTAAACACGGTTTTCACAAAGACTCTGGAAAAGCCTTAAAACACTAAAATAAATATAGTCTCGCTCTCGGAGCAAAAATATAAAATTTTCAAATTTTCTCAAACTTTAAAATGAATAGAAATTCGAAACACAGCCTACGAAATAGCCAGAAATAATAATTTTTATCAAATCACTCAAAACGAAAACGATTATTCCATATCGATTGTAGAAAATAAATCGTGGCTCGAGAAAATCGTTGACCTAAAACTCGGGTTATTACATTCTACCCACCTTAAGGGAACGTCGTCCCGGTGCTCAATTCAATTTATTTGTCCTATGCTTACTCCTGGAGATATAGGGTTTGATCCTCGAACGAACTCATGCGTTCTCACGTGACGGATGCGCGACGTTACATTCGCTAAATACAAGGCGAAAAATTAACACAAAAACAATGGTAAATCTACCAGTGAAAATCAATCATATACGCTATCGCTCTTGTCAAAAGAGGACATAAACAAGCCACGAAAACATCTGGGAAAAATCATCACGTCGTTCTTAAAGGAAGACTTTAAACGAAGGATGAACCCAAACCTTAGTTTGGTGATCATGTCAACAAAACAAAGCGCAAATCGCTACACAAAACCAAAACATACGTCGCTAACAAAAACCAAAATATACGTCGCTCTCGCAGTCTCATTTAATAATGCACCACCGGTTGCGAAAATAATCCGGAGCATACACAACTCCATCGAACGCACTATAGCACTATTTATACATACTCACATAATCACATATTCACCACTTTATAATGGCTTCGCATTTCGGCCTAGCTTTACTTAGGCATTTTATCATGCTTACTTATAATTAAGCCTTAGCAAATAAACCATGCTAGCTTACTATGAAGCCTTCGCATATAAACCATGCTAGCTTACCATGAAGCCTTCGCATATGAACCATGGGTAGGCGTACCCAGCCGATCCATACCATATCATATATCAGACAATAGTATTTAGACACTTTTAGTTTACATACTATTTCACATAATCAGGCAGCGGAGATTCTGCCGATCCTGTTTCGCATTATACCACACTTGCTAAATAGTTAAGCTATAACACCCCATGTTTTAGGGTCATTGTATGTATAATCTCACTATTTATTTTTAGTGTTATACGCGTTTGCTTTTAAATCGTAATCGTTAAGTTAAATCGCGTAAGCTAAAAAATTTCGTTCAATATAAACGGGCATCAAACAATTAAATGTTTACATCAAGCAAGTGTTAAGAAATTATTTTGAGTATAATTATTAACTTTGTTCATTTTATTTTTATTGGTTACGTAAAGTGATCACGTTTCGCGATAAAATACGTTTAGGCATTCCCGGAACTACTAAAACTTTTCTACGCTTCTATAAATACCCACAATTATACCCAATACCCAAAATTTACAAATATCATCATATATATCAATATGTGGCCGGATTTGGTGAGAAAGATCAAAGAAAATATCATAAAATCTTCCAACTTGATATGTACATCACCAACTCTTTCATTTCATGTCTATGACTAGTGTTTTTGCTTATTTTCTTCCTTGAATTCCTCATCTTGTCCAAGCATAGTATTTTATGTATCTAGCCTCATTTACAACTAAGTCCAAGTCATATATAAGGCTTCTAACTAGTGTAAGTAACACATATACTTCACTTTTACAAGAAAAACTTCACATATCCTCTCCCTTTTGCTCTCTATCCCACGTCCAACCCCAAAACCACCCAAATAATTCACACAAGTTTATTTACTACATATACAAGCATTCCTACAACATATCTAAGGTATCCCAAGATGATTAGAAGGTTTGGTTTGGAATTTACAAGGGTTAAGCAAGCAAGGCCTAAGATTAGGGTTTTCTAAGTCTTGTAAGCTAGGGTTTGGTTTCTAAACAAGAGTTTAGATCACTTTGTTCATCACCACACTTCATATTAAGGTTACCTAAAACTCTTACTCTCTTTATTTTTATGATTTTATGCATATATAATGTTTGTATAGTTAATCACCATCTAAGAAACTTATCTACATGACATATGGATTTTTACACTTGTTTATGATTTGGTAAACTTTTATATATGTTGTATGAATGTTCATATCATGTTATAATAGAAGTATAAGTAATGTACAAGTGTTTATTATGTATAAAAAGTATATGTAAACAAGTTAACTAAAAAGTATACTTATGAAAGTTCATGGATAAATAAGTGTGTACACATTTGGATCTTATGGTTTTTGGAGAATATATGGACTAATCATGGACTAGAGGCCCAAAGGATGTAAGACATGTGATATTATTTCGTATTTTATTTTGTAAGTATTAAAATTATTAATTTAAAATGATTTTTTTTTAAAAATTTTGTTCCTGGTTCGCCTGTTTATGCGGGCAGTGTCGACCACTATCGGGAGTTTGGTCACTGTGTGGTTCCCTGTGTGGTCTAGGAGAGAGAAAGCTGAGTTGGCGCTGACATGGCGGTGTCCTCTGCGGTCACCACTACGTTTAGCCTGTGCGTGTATAGGCTTCCTTTTATAGGGAAAAAGTTTGGCATTTTAACACTTTTAGTCCCTCATTCCTTAAAGTCTTTCAAAACTAGTACAAGGGTGTTTGTTTCGGGTTTTATAGCCGACCAAGGCTCGGGATAAAAATTTCATAAACATTTTTATTTCGTCCCACTCAATTTTATTTAAAACTTTTAATAAAACGTTAAATCACGTAAAACACGACTTTTAAACACGGTTTTTACGAAAACTCGGGAAAAGTCATAAAACACTAAAATAAATATAGTTTCGCTCTCGGAGCAAAAAGATAAAAAATTTCAAATCTTCTCAAACTCCCGAACGAATAGAAATTCGAAACACGGCTTGCGAAATAGCCAACAATAATGATTTTTATCAAATCGCCCAACACGAAAACGATTATTTCATATTAATCGTAGAAAATAAATCGTAGCTCGAGATAATCGTCGGCCTAAAACTCGGGTTGTTACATTCTACCCACCTTAAGGGAGCGCCGTCCCGGTGCTCAATTCAACTTATTCGTCCTAAGCTCATTCATAGAGATATAGGCTTTCATCTTCGAACGAACTCACGTGTTCTCGCGCGACGGGCATGCGACGTTACATTCGCTAAATAGGAGGTGAAAAATTCAACACAAAACAAATGGTAAATTTTACCAACGAGGTCAAAATATAATTACAATCGTTCTTATCATGAGAGACAAAATACGCCACGAAACATATCAGGGAAAAACATACATCACGTCGTTCTCAAAGGAAGACTTTAAACGAAAGATCAATCCAAATCTTAGTTTGGTGATCATGCTGTCAAAACAAACGAACATCGCTACACAAAACCAGAACATATGTCGCTCTCCCGGTCTCATTTAATAATGCAACACCGGTTGCGAAAACATTCTGGAGTACATATGCCTCCATCAAATGCATATTAGCACTAATACACATAACCGCATAATCATATAAGCATATATCCGCATATTCGTCATTTTACAATGACTTTACGTTTCGGCCTAGCTTTACTTAGGCATTTTATCATGCTTGCTTATGATTAAGCCTTAGCAAATAAACCATGCTAGCTTACCATGAAGCCTTCGCAAATAAACCATGCTAGCTTACTATGAAGCCTTCGCAAATAAACCATGGGTAGGCGTACCCAGCCGACCCATACCATATCATATATCAGACAATAGCATTTAGAAAATTTTAGTTTACATACTTTTTTACATAATCAGGCAGGGAAGATTCTGACGATCCCGTTTCGCGCATTATACCATGCTTGCTAAATAGTCAAGCCATTCTGGCAATAATTCTGACTTAATCACGGCTAAGTCCTAATCAACAATATCATGCTTGCTAAAAAGTCAAGCCATTTCGACTACGATTCTGACTTAATCATGGCTAAGTCCTAATCAACAATACCATGCTTGCTAAATAGTCAAGCCATCTCAATCAATAAACCTTGGGTGGGCGTACCCATCCGATCCAAAACTCAATGCCACATCATTGGCAACACTAAAGCGACCTAAGCGCTTACCATTAATCAAAGTACATAACACATAAAGCACGAATTTCGACGACGGTGCTCCCGCAACTAAACATAAAAGATCAACGGGATCTATCCGAGCATCAAGGATTCAACATCCGTGCCTTCAAAGACGGCGATTTCAATTGCCCCTCACTGGACGATTATCATAATTGGTTCAATCCCAATAGATCCTATCGGTCATCGGACATATAGACTGATCACATCTAGACCACAATGCACATTCGTTAGACAATTTCTTCTAAATTCCTGACTTCATCCCCTTTCGACCCAAGGCGTAAGCTATATTTATTGATCCTCCCCTTGGGAAATGGTGACGGATGTCGCCATGGAGTTCCATTAGGGTTCTTGATCTTCTCTGTTAGATATTAGAACATCCATGTAAAAGACCCGGTCACCCCGTGTAATGTCTAGCATAGGGTAGCTTGTAGCCTTAACATTAATCGTTTAATTGTTGTATGAAGTGTGGTGTTGGGTCGGGTCTTTACCCATATGTTAGCCCATTCCATAGCCCACTTAGGGGCATCAAACTCTTGTATTTATACCCCCTTTCCAGCCATGGGAAGGGGTTGGTTGTTCAATTTATCAAACACACACATAAGTTGTAGTTTCTCTCACTAGAACTCACTTTCTCTCTCTATAAATTTGGCCCACCCCTAAATCATTTATTGTGTTATGATATCCACTTCCTGCACAATACAAATGCAAAACAAACATATATTTGGCAGTTTTTGTCTGTTTTTGGTCATTTAAGCTCGTTTTTAGAGGTAAAAGATATGTGTAATTAAGCACTTATCAACACTCTTTGATTCTCACGTTTGTGGTGTTAAAGTTGGTGTTTTTATAGTTGTTATAGCCTTCTAGGATCAAGTTGTGAAAGAAACCAAGCAAAAACGTTCAAAAGGTTGATTTTTAGGTGTTTTTAGGTGAAAAGTCGTATTTTTCATCACTTCGTTTTGTCTCTCTGGCAAAAATTTTCATTGCGTTTTGCCTCTTGCGTTTTGTTAGAGAAAGGACACTGCGTTTTGTCATTTTGTGAAGGACAAAATTAATGCGTTTTGTCTTATTAGGGACTGCGTTTTGACTACTGCGTTTTGAGTCACTGCGTTTTGTCTCAAGATCCTGCGTTTTGTCTTAAGTTTACTGCGTTTTGGTCACTGCGTTTTGTCTGACTTTACTGTGTTTTGTGTCTTACGGTTTGTCTAAAACAGGTTGAGATTTGTCTCTGCGTTTTGCCTAATTGAAGACCCATATTGCGTTTTGCCTAGGAGAGACTCTGTCCATTTCATTTCTTGATTGCGTTTTGTCTCAAGACTTGACTGAGACTTGTCTAAGGCTCTTTATTGCGTTTTGTTCCCAACAAATTAAGATTTGTCTAAGGCTCTTCACTGAGATTTGTCTATTGCGTTTTGCCTAAGTCTTATTATCTTCATTACGTAAACTCATTTCAACCAAACCAATTCTTACTTAAATAACATATCACCTAATCTAACAAACAATCATCACTTTTAACATACAATCACTAATCATTGTTCGATCAACTTAATCATTTCACAATCAATTAAGATGGCTAATCTTTCGGAAGACATTCAATGTGCCGGTTCAGATACCCGATCACCTATGCTTGATAGGATTGACTTTGCATCTTGGCAACAACGTATTCGACTGTATTGTCGGGGTAAAGAGAATGGGGTGAACATCTTGAAGTCAATTGATGAAAGACCATTTTAGATGGGAAAATTTTCGGAAACTCTTGCAAAAGGAAATGAAGGTGCCTTACATCTAGGTCCAGAATGACCTCGTGTCTATTCTGACCTGTTACTTAAAGATAAGGATAGGTACAATGCTGACATTCGGGCAACAAACATCCTACTTCAAGGGTTGCCAAAAGATATCTACTCTCTTGTCAATCATTACACTGATGCAAAGGACATATGGGACAATGTGAAGATGCTCCTAGAAGGTTCGGAATTAACAAAAGAAGACTGTGAATCACAACTGTATGATGACTTCGAACACTTTCATCAACACAAAGGAGAGACTGTCCATGATTACTATGTCCGGTTTGCTAAACTCATCAACGACATGTGTAACATCAAGATGACCATGTCCAGAATGCAGTTGAATTCTAAGTTTGTTATTAACATGTTGCCAGAATGGGGTAGATTTGCAACAACAGTGAAACTCAACAGAGGCTTGAGGGACTCCAACTATGATCAACTGTATGCTTATCTAAAGCAGCATGAGGCACATGCCAATGAGAACAAAATGATGTTGGAACGATTCACTCAACACACAGTTGATCCTCTCGCCTTGATGTCCAATGTTGCACCTCAGCAGTACAATTCACAATCATCCACAAATCCATCATCCACATATGTTCCACCACACTTTGTTGACAACTCTAAACTTGATTCGGGACTCTCTCCAACGGACAACTTAATTGAGAATTTAACCAAAATACTTGCCCTGCTCACCCAATCATACAAAACATACCTACCTCAAACAAACAATCAACTCAGAACTTCATCAAATCCTAGGAACCAAGCCACAGTTCAAGACGGCAGGGTTGTGGTTCAAAATGTTCAGGGTCGACAGAATAGAGGACAGGGTAACAATGCATGGGGTGCAGGTACAGCTGGTTATGGGGGAGCTCAGAACAGAGTCGGGAATGCTAATCCAGGTCAAGCAAGGCAGGTTAAGTGCTACAACTGCAATGGTTTAGGCCACATAGCAAGGAACTGCACTCAGCCCAAACGACCACAGAACTCCGAATACTTCAAAGACAAGATGTTACTTATGCAAGCTCAGGAGAATAGGGTGTCATTGGATGAAGAACAATTACTATTTCTTGCAGGTGGACATGACATCGTTGTTGATGAAGATGTGGATGAGCAACCTGTTTAGGATTTAGCACTCAATGTAGATAATGTGTTTCAAGCTGATGACTGTGATGCTTTTGATTCTGATGTTGATAAGGCTCCCACAGCACAAACTATGTTCATGGCTAATCTATCATCTGCAGATCCTGTGTATGATAAAGCCGGTCCGTCGTATGATTCGGACATTCTATCTGAGGTACACGACCATGATCAATATCAGGATGTTGTTTGTGAACATCATGAAGAACACGAGATACATGACGATGTACAACTAAACTACGTTGTTGACTCACATGCCAATTATACGAGTGATAGTAATATGATTTCGTATGATCAGTATGTAAAGGACAACGCAGTGCCAGTTGTACAAAGCAATGTATCTTCTATTCCAAATGATGCATACATGATGATATATAATGATATGTATGAACCTCATGCCCAATCTGTCTCTAAAACAACACGGAACACAATAGTTGATAATTTACTAACTGCTGAACTTGCAACATATAAGGAACAAGTTGAACTGTATGAAAGACGGGCCAGGTTTGAATTAACGGAAAGAGAACAAAAGATTGATGAACAATTAAGAATAGTTATCACTGACCGCAATATTAAGGAAGAAAATTTGAAAAGGGAACTTTATTCTGTAAAATTGCAACTTGCTTCTACCATCAACCATAACAAATCAATGGTAGAAGAAGTTACGTCTTTGAAAAAGGATTTTAAACAGAAAGAAAACAAATACCTTGAAGAATTTTTGGACATGAAAGCTTTAAAAGAAAAGGTCAAAGATAAATTATACAAACAAGACCAGTCTCTTCAAACAATTCACATGTTGTGTAAACCAAAGCCCTATTATGATGAGCTTAATAAGGTAGCTATTGGTTACAAGAACCCTTTTTGCCTCACCCATGTAAAGCAAGCTCAGCCTGCTTTATATAATGGTCATGAAATTATCAAAACCAATCATGTCCTGGCCATAGTGCACAATTCAGAGGATACCCTAGAGATAGCTGAAATCACTAGGAAGAAAATGAATGACAAAATGAAAGACCCAGAGTGTGTGCAAAAGAAAGTTAAGATCACACCACCTGATTACTCAAAAGAGAATTATTTGGCAACTTTCACACCACAAAAACAATTGACCCCTGAGCAAATATTTTGGTCTTAAGATCTCATCAAGATGAAAGCCGAAGCTCTCAAAATGTAGGCCACAGCCTCAAGGCCAATCAAAGCGTTTACGGTGTATCCTTCAAATACACCTGCAACGCTTGTCCCAAGGGTGCTTCCAACAAAGAGTGAAGTAAAAATTAACATTTTTGCACTAATACAACTCTTTTCGGACTTTGAAAAAACTTGTAACAAGAGAATCACACCAACGGGGCTCACTGAAGGGGAAAGGGGTTTTGAACAAACCAAGGCATGTTATCTCACTAAGGTCATTCCGTTTTTCAAAACACTTAAAGAACATTTTGAGGGCATTCAAAAGGCTCTAACTAAAGAAATTAAAGAAATGAAAGATATTTTTGAAGAGTTGGAAGCTGAGGTTGACCAAAATGGTGTAGATAGGAAACATTATGAGATTGAATGAAAAAACCTTCTTATTGCTATTGATAATTTAATTGCTGACTGCTTGTCCAAAGAAGTGTTTTATGTTGCAACGAATTCTGAGCTTAATGTATCTAGTTTTACTGAAATGCATGATGCCCATACCAGTCTTAAAGCACGTTGTCTGGAACTTAAAGTTGAGCTTTCCAATTTACGTGATAAGATTCAAAAGGATAATCATGATGAGTTAATAAAACGGTTTCCAATCTTGAGGTAAATCATTTAAATCTGCAGTTAAAATATCAAAATCTTAAAGAAAGTTTTGGTAACGACACATCTCCACCCACTCGAGATGTTCCTGATTTTGACTCAGTTTTTGTAATCGAAAATATGAAAGCCGTAATTCAAGGAAATGACAACGCCATTAAAAAATTAAGAATGCAAATCTCTCAATTGAATGAAACCCGTAGTGAAGCAGTCCGTACACTTGATGTCAGGACCTTAGACTTTCAGATCACTCAATTAACTAAAAAAATCAATGTTCTTCAAGAACAAAATGAGCTTTTTGGGGCAGAAAATGGAAAGATTAAGCAGCATTACAAGGAATTGTATTATTCTATCAAGATCACGTATGCTAAGCATCTAGAATAGACAACTGCCCTATTAACTGAAAATGAGAGTCTAAAGGTCCAAATACAGAATAAACTGTCATGTGTCAATAAGGATCAAGTAAAACTAAAAGTTCTTGCACCAGGAAAGTATGCTATAGATGTTGAACCTATTCCCCCTCACAATAGGAACAATAGGGAAGGTCATCTATAGTTTATCTCAAACACCTTAAGGAAAGTGTAGAAACCCTTCGCGAGATCATAGAGGAAGCTAAGGTTGAAAGACCATTAGATAACTCACTTGAAGCAGCTTGCCGTTACACCAAACACTCTCAGGAATTGTTAGAATATGTGATTGGGACTTGTGGTATATCTTATATCATTACACGGGGTCGATTCTTGGATTTGGCTAGTTTCTAGAGAGAGAAACACTAGAGAGAGTTTTCTAGAGAGAGAAAATGTGTTTCACCCACAAACCTGTAAAGCAACTAAACTGTCAGAAGACTAATGTCCTTGTGCCTCCTTCTACAGGAGTAAACAGTTGCACTGATGCTAGCGGATCACAGCCTAGGAGCAATACCAAGAAAAATAGGACTCTTGCGGCTATTAGTGTCACATGAAGAAAGTAGATGAACAACCTAGGACAATTAAGTCTAGTTTGAAAACCACGAATCGTGTTGATTCTAGTATTAGCTCTAAGCGTACTGTAATTAATTTGAATTCTCATTCTGTTTGCCAAACATGTAACAAATGCTTAATTTCTGCAAATCATGATATGTGTGTGGTTACTTATTTGCACTCTGTGAATGCCATTCCCCTCTGTTAAAAATGTGGTCTGTAAAGTTAAGCAAGTTTGGAAACCTAAGCAAGTCAAGCAAGTATGGAAACCAACATGCAACATACTTATCACTATAGGTTATCAATGGATGCCCATAGGAAGAACATTCACGTTAGGAGAATATTGCCCTTTAACTAGGCTCACTAAACCCAACAAAGTATCAGCGATTGCTTATGCTAACCCGAGGGAACCCAACCACAATTGGGGATCCAACTTTCCAAACTCTTCATCTTCGTCTGTTTTCTAAATACAGGTCGTACAGATCGTCCTTTGATATTTGTACTCAGGCTGTTCAAAACATATAGCGGGGTGATTAGGAGAATTTCAAACTATATATATAATATAATAAAATAAAACATATATAATTCAAAAAACTACAATAATCAATAA
>BQNB010048841.1:0-42349 GCA_026074375.1 Tanacetum coccineum
AACATAAGTCATAGTAAAATCGACATTTGAATCTAAGCTAAAGAGACAACGGATCTTTTCCTTTAACATAACAATATCAAGAGCAAGTTTATTTTCATCAAAGAAACCCGGAAGCGTCGGAGTGTTTTTCGGTACTTAACCTGCAATAGTATTACATAGTATCAAGATTTTTTTTTATAGTTAGCTTATTTTTGAAAGACAACTAACTATCTCACAATATTTACACAGCTAATCAATCTCACAATGTCCTAAGTAATAATTGAACCCGCAACCATTTGCTTGGGAACATTCTCACACATGAGGTACCATTGTGACACAAGGCATTTGGTAGTATCAAGACATATTTAAGATGAACTTAAACCACACGAAATGCATATAGAATCCGCCATATTTGAGATAAAAGTTCATCAATCTAAATCTGTTACGTAATTTATCATAACAAAGTTACATTACCATATAACCAATAAGTTGATTAGCACATTCAAACTAAAGAAATAGACTAAATATTTATATAGCCAAAATGTAGTTTAGTACCTTTAACTTAATTAAATGGAAAGTTTCGTACCTTCAACTATTAAAGGTGGAGAATGTAGTCTCTAAGAGAAATTTTTACTACTTAGCGGAAAAATATTGTTATCTCCAAAAATATTATTGCCAAGCCACTCGTGAGTTGCTTGGAATCGATTTGAGAAAAGCTCGGAACCAGCTTAGCTTAGACGAGCTTAAGCCCGAGCTTTGTTCGAGGCTTGCTTAGCTATTGTTTAGCTAAAAAGTTTGAGCCTGATCTCCATGCTCAAATAGGCTCGTGAGTCTAAACGAGACTAAGCGAGCCTGAGAAAACATGTACGTTTATACATAGAAACATACGTCATATACGTACAATTGTACATGCACTTAGATATGTTTATAATACAAACGAGCATAATAAACGAGCTTGAGCTTAATGTAGTTAAAAATCCATGCTTGAGTCGAGCTTTATTTCATTTGGGCCTCTCATAAAAACGAATAAATTTGGAGTTTGTAAAATATGTCACGAGCTGAGCTCGAACAAAGAGCAAAAGTCTCGCAACGAGCTAGAGCCTTATAAACTTAAACGAGCTAAGATCAAGCTCGAGCTTAGACTCCCTCATTTAGTAGTTATACCCATGAACATATTAACGGGATGTTTAGGCACGAGATTATTGAGAAATTGTGCTTATTTTTTGAAAATTCAAGCTACTTAAAATATAAGCTTTGTTTGGTAGAAAGATTATGAAAAGATTGAAAGAATCTAGTGTGCAAAAAACAACGTCTTTCACAATAGATATTCGTATAAATGCCCATGCGTCACACTGGTGCACACTAAAAGAAACACGTAAGTTGGCGATGAGAAAAGAGTGACGAAATTAAATAGAAATGAAAAGGAATGAAAATATGACAATATTTTGAAACATGGGTAAAATAATACGCGTACTAATTATTAGAGGTGTGTAGAAATTTCACTTACACGAGTTGAGGGAGCATGTTCCACATTCACTTAAGCGCTCTTAACTGCAAAGTTTTATAAGATTTACCTACACTTAGCTCTAAACATGTTATGTCATTAGTGAATACTCCGTATTACTTATGAACACAATAAAACTTCAGTCCACACCCAATGAGGGAGATGCCTAGGGTGTTACATTAGATATGAACTGATTCACATCCAAACCGTTTTTAGCCTTAACTTAATTTAATTCGTATAAATGCTAATGAAAAATATCAACATATAATTCAAAACCGTATCTTTTGAATAAAACTGTATTGAGATCTGTCTACACAACATACTACACGCTACAGAAACCCAACATATAGTTTTAGAAAAACTGCAACGTCCAACGATCGTCGTTAGTTGAAAAAAACCAAACCCTAGCTTCAAAACAAGACCATATAATCTTCCATGCACATGTAGATTCTCTATGATCATCTTACAATAATAAAAGAACAAACGATCAATAAATAATGCGAAATAAAAAACGTAAACGATCGACCTAACACTAAAAACAGGCGATGATTTAACGATCATAGACAGGGCATTTGTAAAAATGAAACATTAAAAACAAATATGAAAAACGAACCTTAATCACAATTGAGGTCCTTGAGGAATAAGAAGAAGCCATGTCTAGATGTGAAACTTGAAAAAAGAAATTGTTTTGAACGATTATTAAGGCGAAGAAAAGTTTACGATGTCCAAAAAAGTAAAACATTATATTTGGCAAATAATTATTTAGGGTTTTTGCAATTTGTAGTCACTAGCATATTACTCGCGTAAAGCAGTGAAGACGAGTAAATATATTAATATATTTTGAAATGATTTTTTTCTTTTTTTTGGATGATAGTTTTTGTGGTTGTGAGAGTATCCACAATGCTTAAAGTAGGTTTTTTGCATTTATTAAATTATCTTTTTCATTAATGTTTGAATACTAAAAAGTCATTTACAAATGTTACTCAAATGGTGTTAAAAAAAATGCTAAGAAGCTTTACAAAAGGTACTGTATTATATATATAAAATAGAGGGAATTATATGCTCTCCGTGGTTTCTTCAGATTGCATAATTAGTCTCCATACTTGCGAAAGTGCAGAAGGCCTCCCTGTGAGGAAACTTTCGTTGCACTTTTAATCCCTCACCAAAGTTGAACTATTAATTTGCCCTAATCTTCTTCTCCTTTTAATTTTCCTTTGAATTTTTATTTATTTTTATTAAAAAAATCATCCATCTTCATCTTATAGATTTTTTTGTTACTTTTAGATCTTAATGCTAATATTAATCAGTTAATCGTATCCATTGTTCTCTTTCTGAAGCCAATACATCAGATCTATAATCCTAAATATATATTACCCCAATCACTCACATAGTAACATCCGCCCCTTTCTCCTATTTTCTCTCCCAGAAGTAGATCCACCCTTATAACTTCATATCCACGCAACAATATCATAACCAATAAACTCAAACATAGTAATCCTTAAATCTCCTTTCCTTCTTTCTCATAACAAAAACGAATCCATATACCCTCTTTAATTCAGCAAACAAACGAACCCTCAACATAGCTCTTTGTTTTTGAAGTGTCAAACATTGAATCACAACAATAACGAAGACATAATATGATTAACTAATGAAGAACCAAGATGTTATCAACATAAAGATCTTTCATAAAGGTCTCGGGTAGGTTTGCGTGTTTTTTTGTGTTTGGTTAAACAAAAGGAAGATATAATATAGCAGATTTGTTATTGTTTTTTTCTTTGTATTCGGATATTAAAGATGGGTTTATCTCATCACAGATCTATTATGATTTATTTTTCTTGTGTGATTATTTGAGGGTCTCCATATTTGTTTGTACACCACGAAATACATGAAAAATCTGAGATCTTTCTTTTTGTTTCATTTTAGTTCGAGTCGTGTTATAGCGATGAGTTATTGTTGTTGAGTCAAAGATGATGGGATTAGGATTATACTTGGATTTGTTGTTGGTTGATGATTGCAATGGGTTTAGGATAGGCGATTTGATTTGTTGGCAGTTGAGTTGGCGTATTTTGTTCTTCTCCTTCTTGGATTTGTTCTTATGTTGCTGCTGTTGGATTTGTTCTTAAGATCTAAAAGTAGAAAAAGTTTAAAAAAATCTGGATATAAAATGAAGATGGATGATTTTTTTTAATAAAAATAAATACAAATTGAAAGGGAAATCAAAGGGAGAAGAAGATGAGGGCCCATTAGTCATTCAACTTTGGCGAGAGACTAAAAGTGCAACTATGCACTTTCACAAATATAAACATGGAGACTAATCATGCAATATGAAGAAATCACATGGTGCATATTTGCAATTCCCTCTATAAAATAATTGTATTTAAATGAGATGATGAGAGTGTAATAGCTTTTACAAATGACTTGGTAAACACCAAGCCTTTCACAAAAAACTTTTGTAAAAGCTTTAGTTTTAATAGCAAAAAGCTTTTCAAAAAACTTAATATAATAGTAAAAATTCATTGAAGAAACTGCCATTAAAGATGCCCTGAGCTTGTTGTGTGATATTGTGAAAAGGTTCATATGTCATATTATAACGTGCAAATTTGATTTGTTTTATTTAATGTTACAAATATATTAAATTCATGATAGTAGTTATATTTTATTATTATACCATCCGCTTTAATTTATGCAATTATTGTATTCTGAAGTTTAATATTAAGAATAGAATCTTCTCAAGTTTAAAATAACATGGGTCAGTCAAGTTTACGTGAGTGAAAAAGAAAAAAATAGAATATTATTGTGAAAGCTTTGCATTATTTTAATTCAAATATCCACTCACAACAAATTAACATGACTTGTCATGTTAATTTTCAACCTTAGATGATCTTAGTCCATGTAAAGGTTCAATTTATAATCATTGCGAGAAACGAAAAAGTTTGAGTTAAAAACAAAAAAATATAAAAGTTCTAAATTTAAAAAGATATTTAAAATTTTAATTTAATGATAAATGTTGTTACCTAAGAATGGAAAAAAAACCCGAACCTGAAATAATTAGGGCATGCGGGGCATGTTTATCATGTTACGAGGCGGGTTTAGGGATTAAAAGAGGATTTTAATCGGGTTTAGGGCGGGGAATTACTAACCAGCCTTGCACCGCCCAAATTATATAACTATACAATTATTGGGATAGCCTCTTGCACCGGGTTGCATTAAATGTACCGGGTCGACTCGACCCGGGAGCATTTAATGCACTGGGTCGACCCGGCCCGATGCATTCGACCCGATTCAAAAAAATTTCGCAACCCGCTGGTATTTACGAAATAGCCCCTCGCGTATTTACGAAATACCCCATCGCACTATGTGTCAAATTACGAAAACTATCATCATTTAAAAAAAATTATAAAATATCCCCTCTCTCCACTAACAGCCGTAAAGTAACGACCATTAGTTTAAAAAAAACTTAGGATGTACGAAAGTAGTGCTTGGGATCGGTCGTTACTTAACGACCGTTAACCTTTTTTTCAATTTACAAAAATATACCCCTTCTCACGTCGAGCCGAAAACAACGCCACTAACAATCCCGCAGCGGTGCACGAGCAAACCCACTCGTTAAATATACATATAAAAAATATAAATATATTCATATTCACATCTATATATAATAAACAAAAGTTTTTTTAAAAATTGTACACGTCATTTAATCCAACAAGGCATAATCGCCACATCACTAAAGCCACGCCATTAAATCCATGTGGCTGGAGGTTTGAATTCAGCGACTATTTTTTATGGTTTGTTTGACATTCTAAAATTACAGATCCTAAACTTATCACATAATTTCAAGGTTCCTTCGTCCATTTTTCAACTTAAATTACCGATCCTATATATCAAATTCTCTTTTATTTCATCTCATACCAAGCTTCCTTCATCTCAATTAATATGGTATGTTAAGTTGATCTTTTTTTCCCTATGTATTAATCGGAGTCATGAGCAGCTCTTAATTTTCGATCAATATTAGGGTTCTACTTCATATGTGTAGGGTTCTAATAGATATTCTATTGATTCATATGTTAATCGACTTCTAATTTTCGATCCAAATCTTAGGGCTTTAATTGATATGTTTACTTGCCAGTTTTTGCTAATTGTTTGTGTAGACCAATTTTAGGGTTCTTAATGATATGTCTACTTTTAAATTTTTTGTTATCTCCATGTGGTTGCCTTTGATTCTGTTCATCCAAAAACTAAGAACACTACTTTTGTAAATTAAGAAAAAGAAAAAAAAACCTTAAGAATTTGTTTCAAGATTCATGTTGAGAAATGTTTGACTTTCTCATTGAATTAGGTCTTTTGACTGTAAGGGGTATTTGCCTGGTTTATTTGCTTATTGTTTTTGGGTATTGAAAAACTACTTAAAACTGTTTTCAATACACGATCCGATATTGCTTATTTCAAATTGATAATCTTGGTGGCATCAAAATCATAAGTTTACACTTAAAGTGACATACGTTGTTTGCGGTAGGCATGAGCTGTTTAAATAAGCAAATCATAAACACCCCCTAAGCATGAGATTTTAAAAAATGTTTTTACGAGTTAAGATCCTTACAAAAAAATTCGTTACAATTGTAATAAATAAGTCAAACGTATCCTAAATAGGTTTTATTTTGTTCTCATTTACTCAGGTTTTCAACATTGACAAGCTTAGGTACGAGACTCGAAAGGTATGAACTTTTAACTATGTTTATGGTTTTGTCTCTTTACAAGGTAACATTTAAGAGTCATAATGGAGGAAGCTCTCAACTAGATTAAGATTCAACCATGTTAACTACTTAACTTATACAAGTATCTTTTAAGAACTATTTCATTAACGTGTTTAAAATACTTCTAATGGTGAAACACTTTATCAGACTTCATGTTAGTTGTATTCTTAAGAGAGAATCCCATATTAATCAGAGTCAATATGCCATAGAACATGTTAACTTGACATGTCATTTAATCCAGTTGGCCATCTCTTCCACGTCATTTAATCCACATGTAAATCCACGTGTCTGCGTTGAATTCTTAGTTTTTATGGTTTGTTTGAACAACTAAATTACATATCATACACTATCACATAATTTTCAAACCTCCTTCCGTCATCTATCTTTCATCTCAAATTACAGATCCTATCTATCATATATGAAGCTTTCGACATCTCAATTCGTATAAGGTATGTTAACTTGACATTTCTTATTTTTACATTTGTGTTAAGCGGGTTGTAATTCATATGTATAGGTTCTAATTAATATGCTATTGATTCATTTTTTAATCGATTTCTAATATTTATAATCCTAATTTTCGATCCATATTTTGGGCGCTAACTGATATGTTTACCTAATGTTTGTGTTAATGGGGTTCATCAGATTCCAAATTTCTATATAAATTTCTAATGTTTGTGTCAATGTGAGGTATATAAAAACAACTTATAGTTGTTTAAGTGGTGTCCACTCATTATAAGTCCAGGTAAAACATAGATTCACTGCTCGTTGAAAGCACACCAGTTGTTGTTTGAGCCATGGTTGGCAAATAATGATCTGAAAGATGACGATGTGATGATGGTAAGGTACTTTTAGACTGTACCTTAATCGATTTTAGGTTAGTTTTTTGTGCCCTAGAAGAAAATAGAATCAGGATCATGTTGATGTGCCAGTTTACAATATCGTGAATAAGTTGCAGTCGTTGGTGATGTGCTTAAATAGGAATGTCCTTGAAGAACTTATAGTGCAGTTAGTACTAATCGCTAACATTTTTTTTTTTTAACACTGTTCACTTGTGGTCCTAGAGGTTATGTATAAGTTTTATGCTAATGAGCATAACATAATAACAATTGAATATACTTTCCATGAAATCTGAGAACATGTGTGTTCTTCTTAAGTACTGCCAACTAGATTCCGCATAGTTGACAGTATATCAGTGTTTCATTAAGGAATATCGATCCTACATAAGTTGAACTCATTTTTTTTCCTCTTTAATTCACTTGCAAATTTAAACGATTAATCGTGTCGTTTTCAACATTTTATTATTGTTGAATACAACTGGAATTCCTACATGAGTCTTGGACACTTAGTAACATGAAATATCAAGCCATTTAAAATGTTGGTTTCCTTCACCTAACTTAATTGACACGACTGTTTCATTCTTATAATCTTTTAACAAAATCTGACTATTATATTATCACATTTATTCTTTGTTTGATTTGAAATTTCCAGGTACTTTGAGCATTCATCATGTTTTAAGGCTTACTCTTTTACTGTACATGAACAAGGTTTACAAGATACCAAGCAGAAACAAATTGGGGTGCCTTTATGCTTTGCATGAATGGCACATGTATCTCACCAATTTAATAAGTTTAGACATTTAATCAATTGTAATATATTTCTGTTAAGCTACACGACGGTCTTAACAACTAATATATCACTATGTTCTAATCTTTGATGTATTTATTTATACTTCGTTAAGTTAGACTACAATCAATATTAATTATTATGATAATATACATAAATAAGTGCGATCTTTCTTTAAACATTAACATCTATGTATAGCTTCAAATTTTATTTGAATACACTTTTTAACCTATTAATTCATTTGTAGTCTGCAAATTGCATGCCTATAATAGATTATCCTTAAACAGTCATGCAAATTTTAGTGTTTTGTTTTTGAATTTACAACATTTACTTTATAAGTTGAACTATGTTTGTTTCAAACTTTTTATAAGTCACCCGTGATTTATCACGGGTTTATAGGCTAGTAGTACTATGTTAATATTTACCTAATAAAAGAACATCTTTCTCTATTATTATCAGGTTTTTTTCTATTTTTAAAAGATTGCAAGATTGTGATCATAAAAAATTGTTAAATATCATTTTTAATTTGTGATTTGTGGTGATGTAATTTTTCATTATATATATATAAATACGGTCGTTTAAAACTTAATAAGGTTTGTTTCTAATTGATTATTAATAGGTTGTTAGTGATTTAAATTGATTATTAATAGGTTGTTAGTTATTTAAATTATTGCTAACAATGTAAAAAAATAATAAATGTGAGATGGTTCGTAATTGGTCGAGAATCACGCCCAAAGAGGACACCCCGATCAGAACCCCAATTGGTATTGGGAGGGTTTGTGGGAGCATCGCGCCCCAACGAGGCACCCCAATTAGATCCCGATAGGAATTGGGGCGGGTTTGAGGAGAACTTTGATAATAAGGTTTGAGGATGGGGATGATTTCCCCGCCCCAAACCTGCCCCGTTACCATCACTAATTACCATTTTTAATCAAAGTTTACTACTTCCTCCGTCCCAAAATAATTGTCTTTGTTTGACTTTTGAAGTCTTATTTTTAACTTTGAACTTAAATATTTTTGTTTATGTTATATAATACTTGATGCAAAATATATGAATGGATTGGTTTTGATTGTTAGATTTTTCATTAAGGATTATATAACACAAATAAAAATATTTAAGATTAAAGTTAAAATATAAAGAATTAAAAAGTCAAATGAGGACAATTATCTTGAGACGAAAGAAGTATTTTTTTTAGTTTTTAAATTTAAGATGAAAGTGTTTTCTTTTTATATATAGCAGAGATAGATATAAATTTAAATATAGATAAGGGGTTATGTTTAAAAGTTACAAACATATAATATGGGTTATACATTTAGGTTTTGTTTGTTTTTCTAAAAAAAACATTTTTTGCCTTTTTTGTCTGCAGGAGGAAAGTTGTGACTAAAGAAGTGTTTTTTTTTTTTGCAGACATAAGTGCTAAAATGAAGACTTAAGTGCTTAAAAAAAGCTACTTCTTACTTCTTCAATATTTCAGACATAATCTTTCACTTCTTTCCACTTCTTCAACACCACCTCCCATCACCACCACCCAATTTTTACTTTTTTGCGTCTTCGTACGTTTTTATCAGTTTTTATACGTTTTTTTTACGTTTTCGTCCGTTTTTTTCGTTTTCTGTCCGTTTTGAGTTTTCATCGGTTGTTTTTTGTTTTTCTTACGTTTTTGGTACAGTTTTCGTTGTTTTATTACCGGTTTTCGTTCTTGTTTTTCCGTCCCTTTTTATGTTTTCGTCCGTTTTTTACGTTTTCGTCCGTTTTGGTACGTTTTCGTCCGTTTTCGTCCGTTTTCTTTCGTTTCGTCTGCCATTTTAAGTTTTCGTTTGTTTTCGTTCACTTTTCCTCTCATTTTTGTATCGTTTTTCGCTTTGTTTTTCTTACGTTATTTACGTTTCGCAATTTTTTTACATATTATCGTTTCGTGGATTTCTTACGTTTTAGTGATTTTTTAGTTTTCGCCGTGTATTTTTACGTTTGCGCCTGGTTTTTTTAAGTTTTCGGCCCCGATAGTTTACGTTTTCGTCCGTGTTTCTTATGCTTTCGTCCTTTTTTTACGTTTTCGTTCATTTTTTTACGTTTTCGTCCGTTTTTTACGTTCTCGTCCCTTTTTACGTTTGCATATGTTTTTTTTACGTTTAAAAGTACGTTTTTCGTACGTGTTCATCCGTTTTTAGCGTTTCCGTTCACGTCATGGCAATAAAAGCTGGAACGGGAATAATGTTAAAAAAAAAAACACTCAGAAAACGTGCGGAGGAAACAGACGCAAACGTAAAAAACAAACGCGGCGGAAAAGTGGCAAAAAAATACGGCATTAATACGTAAAGAAACGTAAAAAAAATAAAATAGACACGGAAAACGTAATAAAAAAACAGCACGAAAACGTAAGGAAAGAAAACTGCGCTCTCTACTCCTATGAATGTGAAATACGGACTTAAACGTATAAAAAAACGACGGAAAATGTAAGAAAACGTACGAAATCGGACGAAAACGTAAAAAAAGCAGATGAAAACGACGAAAACGTAAAAAAACGGGGCGGAAAAGCTATTAAATTAAAAAACGTTACGAAAAGTAAAAAAACAGACGAGACGTATAGGTAAAAAAACAGTTGGATGAAGAAATCGGACAAAAATCGTAACGAATACATATGAAAACGATTGAAAACGTATAAAAAAAACGGGACTGAAAAACATAAATAAACAGACGAAAAGTAAAAATAAAAAACTGGAACAGAAAAACGTAAAAAAACGGACGAAAAACATATAAAACGCGGGGGGAAAAACTTATAAATAACGGATGTATGTTATGAAAAACGTTAAAAAAAAAAAAAATAATAAAATAAAAAAAAACAGGGACGGAAATCGTAAAAAAAAAAAAAAAAAAAGGATCAACAAAACATAAAAAAATGGACACGGGCGGAAAACGTAAAAAAAAAAAAAATAAAACATAGAACGAAAACGTAAAAAACATAGAAAACGTAAAAAAACAGAGGAAAACGTAAAACATGAAATGTTTTGCCACCTCTAAACACTAGTGAAAAGGATAAAGAAAAAAATGAATGAAAGAAGTACTTCAATAGAACAAAAAACAAACAGTATTTTTCATGCAGATGAAGATTTTAGATGTAACTCTTCTTCTGCAAACTTGGTTTGCAAATAAAGAGGTAAAACCTCTGAAAATACAAACGCAAGCACTTAAATTCGTATCTTACTAAAAACACACAAAAAGCACTTAAATTCAATGGGTGAGTAACTAAGATAAACATTTATAGACATTTTCTTTGGGCGCTAATCGTATATGACTATCATTCTTCTGACATGTTTAAGGTTTCAAGTTTAATCTTTGTTTGTGCAAATAATTCTGAAGTGGCGTAATTAAAATCTTAATTCTTAAAGGGATATTAAGAGTATGACACCATTTTCAATCCATAGTTTTCCTTGCAAATAATTCGGATCTCGGATAAGTAGTGCCTAGAAGTGGTTCCATGTCATTCGAGTTAGGTCAAAATTATGTTTCTCTTTGCTTGTTAATATACTTAGCTCTGATTTCGCCCATGAAAAGCAGAGTAGGCAAAAAACAGGGTATCAAACCCCAACTGGAGTCTCAACCTTAAATCGAAACTCCTTTACCACAGCGATAAGTTATTTCATCACAACTTCAAGTCTATGATTATCTACCTGAAGCAGGCACCCTCATGTCTCCGGCTATAGTTAAATAACCGGGCATGTAATCTATGCTTATACCAGCTAGAGTACAAATTCAAAGATCTACGAGTAAAAGAAAGATGAAAATGTGGCGTAAATAGTTGAGTTACTAAATTTCTAAGCGGCACCCTCCATCTTATTTGCACTCTAGCTGGTATAAGCATAGATTACACTTTAAAAATTAAGATCTATGAATTTATACCAAAAATAACATGTTACCTGAAGCAGGCACCCTCATGTCTCCGGCTATAGTTAAATAACCGGGCATGTAATCTATGCTTATATTTAAAGTGTTGTGAAACGAAATTTCTAAGCGGGTAAGAAATTGCGTAAATAGTTGAGTTACTAAATTTTTTATTACCGCCGCTACGCGCGGGTAACCAACTAGTATGCACAAAAGAAAGCCAAGCTCACGACCAACAAGAGAATATTAAAATGTCATCTTATATTTACATAAGTGATGCGTACACCGTACAGCATCAGAGTTCGACAAAGCAAGTACCAGGGTAACAGGGTTATATAGCCACCACAGCATCAACCCCTAAAACCCAAGCTAAACATACTTATTCAGTAACTTCAAACACAGACTCACACGACACAACACAGTTTTTAAACACGCAAACCCACAAAACACACACCAAGTCTTCCTTGCACTTTATTTATTATAGATAGATAGGCAACCATAACTTCCACCCACAGGACTTCCGACATTAAGCTCTCTCTCCATTGATGAGATCCATCACCACACGCTTGATACTGCCATTGTTCTTCTTCAAAAGCCTCCTGTTTGTCTCATCATCAGCAAAGCCCTACCAGATATACAACTTGTCAATAATCAATATAAAGATCACATAAGCCACAAACATTAAAAGCTTAAAACAGACTCAACAAAGGTAACAAGTAGCATTTTGACCCGTTAGGAATGTGACCTCCACATATAAAACCATAATCACTCACCATTTCCTGGAGCTCATCGAGCATTGGATCCCAATCTGAAACACCGCAAAGAGAATCAATTGACTTCTCAAGATCATAATTGTTCAACCTGAGTACTTCCTTATTTAGATCCAGCTGCTTAAATCCCATATCTGCCAAATCCTTCACCAATGCCTCCTCCTGATCATCACTCACCTCTTGAGCACTGGGACCAGTTGTCTGCACCACTGGCACCGAAGGTGATGGAATAGCACTCACTCCGGAAGGAACACCACTATCCATAACCGGAGGTGATGGATAAGCCTTCAGCACAGAAGGAACACTATCATTCATGACAGGCGGCGATGTATAAGCATTCGGTGAAGCGGGAACATACTCGGTTATAACAGGTGGCGGTATCACAGAATAGTCAACAGTAGGATAATTAATTGGCTCGACTGAACTATCCACCCCTATTGTTGGATATAAACGTGATGAAACTTCAGGTCCAGCTTGAAGAGAAGCCAAAGCGTTTTCCACTTCAGTAGAGTTGAAAACGGATGAAACAGGAGGTGCGACAGGCCCAACTGGTGAAGAAAGAGTAGGCATAGGGCTTGAAACACCACCATTATCGATAATCAACGAGTCATTAATGGGAAAATTCAGCTCATGATCCTTAGGCTGTGAATCAGAGGATGTGCCTTCCCAATTGATGACCCCACTCGAATTTTCCCCAGAGAAAAGGTGATCCGCAGGAGGAACCTGATTTGCCGCTTCAGGGATCGGTGTGACAGGTGGCAAATTCAGATTAAATGAGGTTTCACCTAAGTCAGTCATTGAAGCATCCACCTGAATCAAGACCCAGACCCGTTGCCCAAACTTCTGTCCACCAGGAGCTGTCATCCTCCAGTAAGAAATGTATCGGCCCGGAAGTTCAGGAGCAGTAAAGTCAACTGCAACGTCAAGCTCATTGTCTACAGGCAGACCATCAGCCGGGATCTGAGAAACGATAAAAGTTAAGAGGCGGAATATGAATAATGAAAACTAGAAAGACATTCAGGTTAATTAATAGTTACAACCTCAACGTCAACAGAAAGTGTGTTGCTTATCCGGTCTCCACCAATCCAATGAAGTTGTGAGCCGTGGGGCCAAATGATGGAACCATTGTTCCTCATCCTCCAAATTTTGGTGAATGGGGTAAACGGAGCCATGACGGTACCATCGAGAACATTGACATCGACAATGAATCGACTGTCAAGCTTAGACCGAGGAAGCTTCGACCCAGGAGCTCTCAAAGCATGGGGAAGTGTTGGGGGCGGAAAGCGAAGAGACTAGCAAAACGTAAAAAAAATACACGAGTTAATAACTGAATATGAAAACTAACACTATATAAATAACTTAATAATGTATTAATATGCTACATACAGGATCATAAAACCCCTTGAAGGGAACATGATGCCTAAAACCGTGCATAGGACGATCAATTCTGAAATAGTCCGAAGCAGTCCCCATTCCCGCAAAGCAAACACTGCACAGGTCATAATCTTCCTTTCTGTAAAAGAAACAAATATATATTATAAGAAGGTAATTAGTAATTACAGATACATTAATAGATTAGCAACAAAGATTCACAAATACATACACTTTCGACTTATAGCGAGGTCCTGTAATTGGATGAACTCCACAACC
The DNA here is from genome assembly GCA_026074375.1 of Tanacetum coccineum. NCBI lineage: Eukaryota > Viridiplantae > Streptophyta > Magnoliopsida > Asterales > Asteraceae > Tanacetum > Tanacetum coccineum. The sequence continues at coordinate 14,158 of BQNB010048841.1, forward strand.
ATCACACCGAACCCCCCTATGGAATATAGTACCAATGCCATTATTATCCAGACCATGTCTCTTCCAATGATGACCACGAGAATGACGATGATGCCCATGGGAATCAGAGTCAGTCTGTAACGGCATCCCAGTAAACGGGCATTGATTAGTAGCATTCAACATCCCCTGCGTCCAGCTCGGGGAACGGCCAGAATCAGTAGCAACTTTCTTAAAATCAGCAGCCACTTGAGCCACCTGAGCTGCCTGGGCCGCCATACGGTCCTGACAGTATTGCCTCATTTGATTCATATGATCAACCAAAGGCGAACCGGAAGTAGGAGCAGCGGGCCTCAGCAGAGGCTCATTCAAAGATCCGCTCCCGACCTCTTCCTTCTTTTTCTCAACACCATCAGCAGTAGTCTCGTTTATTCCTGAAGACCCTTCACCCGCACCCTTTGTAGCATCGAATGGAGTCTGGAATGATTCATACCCAAAATACGGAACATTTAGATCCACACCTTTAGGTGGTGGCTGGACATCTCTAAACTTCACACCTTCAGTCCCCTTTCGATGCTTATCTTTCTTTTTCAAGCTTGAACTACCAGCTTCAGTGCTGCTCACCCGAGCCTTGCTCTCCTTCACAGTAGACGACTCTGTGTTCACACTCGGGCTAGCCATAGAAGCAGACATCTGGCTCATGTAAACCGCCTTCATCTTCTCAACAAGCTCAGCAAGCGCTGGAGCAGAGGACGACGCCCTATTTGCCAATTCAACCGGCACACTCTCAAGAGCTTTACGAAGCGGTTCATTCACAGACTTCAAAAGCTCAGACACCCCAGCGTTCAACGCCTGATTAATCGGCTCAGCAGCCCTGCTCGATCCACCAGTGTTGCTAACCCCATTGCCATTGCTTCCGTTGTTCAAGGTAACAGTAATCCTTAACGGATTCAGAGACTGACGAACAACATCACGGACATCATCATCATCAGCAAGAGTAACAGAATCACCGTCTTCATCAACATAAGTCATAGTAAATTCGACATTCGAATCAAAGGCGAAAAGAGTGCGGATTTTGGACCGTAACATAGCAATGTCAAGAGCGAGTTTGTTTTCATCAACAGATGAAGTAAAGCGCCTAAGTGTTTCACCATACTTAACCTGCAAAACATATCACATAACATCAATATTATAACCAAATTCAACCAAACACATTATAAAAGAAAAACAAAAACAAAAACAAAAATCCCATAAAACCCGATCAATTCATCGGTAACTTTTTACCTTTACAAAACACCATAGTTCACCATATCAATACTTAATTTTCATGAATAGTTTTAGCTCAATTTAACGAAACACAACATAATATTATTAACTTAATTATAAATCTGCTAAAATCAAACAAATTTTTTTTTAAATTACGCCAATATAATTTCAATTTACAAAATAACTAATTTCTAATCTAAACTAAAATTACAGTGAGGTACTAAAACAGTATCACCTAAATTGAATGAATATGAAGCACAAAATAATTAAAAAGTACCAAAACGTGTTTATACAAAAGGGTAAAATTAGGTTTCAGTAACAAAAAACTACTGAACACGGTAAAGATTGATACCGATCATCCTCATCACAGTTAATTCAATATAACCCTAACCCTAGCTTAGCTTATAATCACTCCCTAATTACATCAATATAATCAATAAATAAAATATTTTAACACCAAACATATATACAAAAAGGTAAAATTGGGTTTTAGTAACAAATAATTACTGATCACAGTAAAAAGCTAACCCTGGCTAATAAACACTCCCAATTTAACCTTCAATTATCATTAATATCACAAAAATTAACCGATCAAGAAAATAACCGCTAAAAACATGAGAGAATAACCGATCATAATAAAATTGAGCCATGCATTAATAAAAATAACAAAAGTATAAAAAAAACGAACCTTAATCACAATTGAAGCCATATCGAGATAGTGATAGAAAGTTTATGAACAATTTTTTTTATATATTTTTTTATGATGGATTAATAGATTATATAAACAAAAGGATGGATTAGAAGAAAGTTTGTTGGATGGTTGGATGGATGATTAATTATCGCGTAGCCGTGAGCCGCGAATGAAAATGTAAATGTGTGTTTAGGTGAGGAGATATATGTGTGTTTATATAGATATAAAAGCGGTTGTTGGTTGTTTTAATGGACTAGATTGCCCTTTGGTTTATTAAATGCAATGTTTATCTATCTTTCTTCCAAAGAAAACTTTGTTTGGAATTGGAATACTAGTGGGTTAAGGAAACCAAAAGTCTTCTTTGTTTACATCATTATCTTGATGGGAGTTTAATGTTAGGGGATAGCTTGGCTATAATTTTTGTAATCAATTGGCTATAATTCTTTACTAAAAATATAAAAAAAATAACTTAGGACTCGCAAACAGGGTTTAGGGACTCGCAAACAGGGCTCAGGGACCCGCAAACAAGATTTAAGGACCTACAATTATAGCACAAAATTGTAGCCAATTGGCTACATAAAATTGTAACTAATATTTTCCCTTACTATGATATGTATGCAAGTTTGTGGATGAAAATAAAAGAAAAAATATAAAAGAAAAAAAAATACCATATATTATTATGACACATCATGATATAGATTTTGTTTTGTAAAATTGGCGTGGATGTAGACTACTTTTATTATTGGGGTTTATGGTTGGTATCATTTACGGCTAATAGTTTTGTGGTTTTTATGTGATAGTTGATGTGGATAAGGGGCAAATTTGCCAATATTCTGGACTTGGGGAGAAAGTTTCATAGTGAATGAACGAAAATGGACTTTTAACTATGATACATGTCATTACGACACCGATATTTTTCAAGTTTCATTTAGTTTTTTTTTTGTTAATTATGGTTTTTAACTTTTGGGCCGATTAATTTACGGTGTTTGAACTCATCGCCACACATATTTAAATAAGATAAAACTTTCTCTTTTTAAAAGGTTAGCGTGATCATTTTAAAATTATTTACACGTAGCAGTAATTGAACTTGAGATCTCACACATTTTAGAATGCGCGTTAGAATGGTCAACATCATTAATGTTAGTTCCGTGTCGTATCAATTTTTTATTTATATTGACTTTATCATCCAAATATACGTCACTTAAACACAATAGTTAGGTTTCGTTTGTTTTTTTTGTAAAAAGCATTTTTCTCCTCTTTTGTCTGCAAACCTCTGCAAGCGGGCATAGGTTTTTTTTTTTTTTTGCAGACATAAGTGTTAAGAAGCACTTCTCACCTCTTTAACATTTCAGACATAAACTTTCACTTATTCCCACTTCTTCAACACTCACCTCCCACCACCCCTTTTAATATTCGTTTGTTATTTTTACGGCTTTTACGTTTTTATATCGAAATGATTCATTTTGTACGTTTTCATACGTTTTTTAACGTTTTTCTCCGTTTTGTACATTTTCATAAGTTTTCCTACATTTCGTACATTTTTATCCGTTTTTCTTTGTTTTTGTACGTTTTTGTTTGTTTTTCAACCTTTTTTTCCGTTTTGTATGTTTTTATATGTTTCTCAGATGCGTTGCTTTACGTTTCCCATACGTTTTCGTCGTTTATGGCTCGTTTTCGTTCTATATTCGTCGTTTTCGTCGTTTTCATCACTGCTTTCGATCCGTCTTCTCGTTGTTTCTTGCTCGTTTTTCGTTACTATTCTTAAGTTTTCGTACTTCTCTTAAGTTTTCGTACGTTTTCGTCTGTTTTCTTACGTTTTCGTTCGTTTTCTTACGTTTTTGTCCGTTTTCGTACGTTTTCAATACCGTTGTTATTCGTTTTTTCAGTTCGTTATCTCTCGTATCGTCTCTTACTTACGTTTTTGGTCTTTTTTATCGTTTTCTTAAGATTCGTTCGTTTTGTCCGATTTTACATTAGTAGGAACCGTTTTATTTTACGTTTTCGTATGTTTTTTACGTTTTCATCTGTTTTCAGTCGTTTTTATACGTTTTCATCCTTATAAGAATGCACAAAAACATAAAAAAAATGTATGAAAACGTAAAAAAAACATACACATACAGATAAAAACTTACACAAACGTATAAAAAAGTAAAAAGATTATTGAAAAAACATAAAAAATAGTAAAAAAAAAAATATTGTTATAAAACACATACGCATAAATGTAATGACATATGAAAACTTAAGAAATGAAGTAAAAAGAAAAATTTCGGTATAAAAACATACACGAACGTAGAAAAACATAAAAATAGTATGAAAACGAGCAAAAACGTACAACAAGGTATTAAAATTACAAAAATGTATAAAAACGAATGAAAACAGATGAAAACGTACAAAAACGTAAAAAAGAGACAAAAACGGAGGAAAACGTAAAAAAACTGACAAAACGTACGAAAACGTAAAAAACGGACGAAAATGTTAGAAAACGTACGAAAACGTAAAAAACAGACAAAAACGTATGAAAAAGTACAAAAACGTAGGCAAATATACAAAAAAGTATGAAAACGTACAAAAACACTAGTGAAAAAATAAAGAAAATAAAATGAAAGAAGTATTTCAATAGCATAAACGAACGGTCTTTAATGCAAATAAGACTTTAGATGTACCTCTTCTTCTGCAGACATGGTTTGTAGATGAAGAAATAAAACCTCCGAAAAACAAACGAAACTGTCTTGTGCACAAATGAATTTTCGCAAAATATTAACAAGGACCATGCGTCATTGTTGTCGTTGTGTTATAATCAAAACGCGTTTGGGGGACAACGCGTCCTCTAATCTTTTGTCACACTTAACTAGACGGGTAACCGCGTAATACGGCGGCGGGTACCCGGTAACTAAATATTGTGGTGAGCAAACGTTGTTCATTTATATATTTTTCTAACAATAACTTTACGAAATAATGACAAATTTTAATTAAAATAACTATAAACTGTGACATCTGTGATTTAATCAGGTTAATGATACCTTTAGAAATGGCTAAGGGTTCGTTTTGTGTAATTTCTTGTGTGTTATGTGTTAAATATGTGTGCTAAGTGGTCTGAATAGGTGCATGATATCATTTTAAGGTGTATGATCATCTCATTTTGAGTACGTTTGTTTTGGTGGATGAGGTATTTTTGCCATTTGTTCACGTTATAGTGATAATGGAAAGATGTGGTTAGTATCGATGCAATGCTACGTCAATAGTTTGAAATAGAGCTTTTAAATATGAATATTTTATTATTATTTTAATGATTTTGTGTTGTTAAGCGTTTATGGGAAATGTAGCATGTTGGAAATAAGATAAGTGAGCTGAAATATCTGAAGTTTGTAGCAAACTCTTCTAAATATAGAAACGTGTAATGTGAAAGGGAAAAAGTTATTTTGTAGGAAATTTAGTAAGGTTGCGTTTATGTAAAAAGGGTTACCCAAAATTAGCTTAGGTTTTTATGGAAAATTAAAGTAATGAGATATAAGTTAATTAATAATTAAATTAATAATATATATATATATATTATATATAATTTATATTATAATTATATATTATATATATATAGGTGTTATTCGGACGGTTTAAAGAAAAGAAAAAAAAGGAAACAAAGTTTAACTATAATTAGGATTCTAAAGGGATTTTAAATACAAATCAATATAAAAAACCCTAAATCACTTTTTCTCCTCTATCTCCCTGTGATCGGCCGAAACCCCTAAAGAAAGAATATTTTTTTTTGTTTCATCAAGATTCAAGGTATGATTCAAGTATAATCAAGTGAAGGTTAATCGTTGATTTATTTATGTTTTTTGTTTAATCTTTCAAATCATTAACACATAATGTGTTGGATTAGGTTTAATAAAAAACAGATTATAATATGTAACTTTAATGATGTGATATAATGAATAGGGTTAGTTTGGGTTATGATCATGCCTGTTGCATGTTAGGTTTGCGTGTTTTTGAACTGATTTAGCGTTGAGCAGCATTTTGGGTTGTGATTCAACTGTGATATTCTAGATGTTAGAAACGTGTTTTGATATTATTCACGTGCTAAATTGTATTTCAAAGAGTCTATTTTTCAAAAAGTCCAGCCTCGAATGATTTGGAGTTCAGGATTAGGTTAAATTTGGTTACAAGGAAAAGATGTCAAAACAGGTTAAATATAGGGTCCGAATTAGGTCATATTTAGGAGGGTAAAAAAACCCCTACTTAAAAGTGGCATGAAGGTTAGCCAAGTAGGTCATAGGTCTACAGTGATTAGGTTCTATATGTATATAAAGAAACCCTAGAAGGATAGCCTCTGATTGTGTGTCTAAGTATAGTTATTAGGGCCATACATTTTAGTGTGCAATCAGATCCGAATTAGAACAGTTTTGAAGTTGGATTTTATTTGGGATATAGTCTTGCGACATGTAATGAGTAGTAGTTGGGAAATCACAATGGTAGTTAGTAACTCATAAAGATGAAATTAGATGATTTTGGTATCATTTATGAAAGTCAGCAAGTAAGGTTTTGAGGTTATAGTTAAAGATACACTAAAATTCAGCATTTTTGAATAAATTGTAGTTAACTAGTGTAATATGTTAATGAAGTGGTCAAGGTTGGGCATGGTGTCGGGGTGACCCATGATGGTTAATCAAACCCTTAGACATCCATCATATGTGTGTTACATGGACTAGAGCTTTTAGCTTGGTTGCGTGTAACCGTGTTTATTTATTTGTATAGTTGCGTGATAGGAATTGGAAGCTGCGTTTTGAGCATTCAGGTGAGTTACATAGTCCCACTTTTTATTGCGTTTTAAATTCCTGTGATTATGTGTTAGTGTAAATGCATGGACTATTATGTGACTGATATGCGTTATGTGCTACATGTTATGTGATGTGATATTGATGTGTGAACTAAGTCAAGAGGGTTACTTGCGGGTATCCATTGCCTGTTTAGTGGAAGGAATTGTTGCCTAGTCAGGAGGATTACTTGCAGGTATCCATAGCCTGAGCTAGAGGGAAAGAGATTTGGTATGATCCAAGAGCGATTAAGGTCGTCTGCTTGGTGTTTGAATGATTGATTTGATTGAATTGCATGTTAGCTTGTATGTTAGTTAGCATAATTGTCATGCAAAAGTATCGTTTTATAATCACAGTAATTGGTTAAATTGTTTTGAAATGAATTGAATATGTGTGGTCTGAAAACCTATTTTTCTCACCAACTATTGTGTTGACGTATAAGCATCATTTTCAGGTATTCAGCAGGATGAGATTAAAGTTAGGAAAAGTGGCTAGATGGACCATAGGCAGCTGGCAAAGTTTGGCTATCTAGATTTTGTTATTTGTTTTGGATAATGACAGTTAATTGTTTTGCTTTGTTATGATGTATGAATGTTTGCATGTCATGATGTTGGCATGAACCGCCTTCATTTCTATGTCAGACACCTTTTGGATTTTGTTGATGTGTTTTGGTATTTTCATGACACTGCGTGTCTATACCTTGTATTTTATGCATGTTTTTAGTTTCTCTATATAGACGCCAATGTGTTGTGATGATTCCCTTTCTCGTCGCGCCTCGCGTTTCCGTCTTGGCGGGGTGTGACATAAACCATACCGATGCAACTATTTCACATCCAAATAACATGAAGTTCAAATTAAAAAGAGTAGCATAAGTAGCATATTTAAAGACATAAATTAAAGATAAACGTCAATACAAAATGAAATGTAATTGACATAAACACAAAAATGTCAACTATTAATATGCATCATTAGCTGCAATATTTTTATCCGCAAAATCTTTAGACATTGAAATAGAAGTGAAGGGATCATTGGTATCACCAAAAGTAGCTTGAGCATCTTCGTGTGGTATAGCTATCGCATCATCAACGTTGAGCTTATCGAGAAACCTCTCAAATTCATAAACTTTTTGAATCTATAATAAAAACAAAAGACGTTAACATTGCTTTAATTATAATAATTTTACTTTATACCAATGGTTTCACGTACCTCTTTCTCCAATTCTTTTTATTTCCAATCATAATCAAGAGGCTGTGCATAAAGTAAATAAATAAAATGAGTATATATTATTATAATGTTATATTATATTCTGATTCAAATGTGAATTACCTTCTTACAATTATGATCCATAACTTGTTTAAGTGTTAAATCATAATTCATCTTCTCCACAAAATCACAAGTTGAGATTATTGTCTTAACATAAAAGATACACAAATAAATGTAAAGTTTGATCAATCTTCTTAAAAGGTAACATCTTTTTAGATAGGATAATTTAGGTACTTGTTAGTAAGTACAACGACACTAACGAAGTAAAGATCAAAAGATATACCAAATTTACCTCAACACTTGAAGCAATATCGTACATGATGTCTGCATCTTGAAGTTGAACATCCTTTAGATCATTTTTGTCAACGCTGTTCGGTTTCATCTAAATAACAAAGTGAAAAAGATAACTCATTAACAATATAATAATCAAATAAAATAATCAAGAACCTAATTGTTTACACAAAAAAATATTTTTACTTTAACGATTGATAAAGATTTGACTTGTCAAATGATGTAAGCCATAGTATTAGAGCTCATTGAAGTTATAAATTTTTAGATTAAAATTTTGAAGATGGATTATCAATGTCAATCATGTATATACAGAATTCACACATAAACTTTTTTATATAAAGCAGTAGAGATACATACTATTAAATGAGCGGTTTCAACATTAAATGTTTGTAACCATCTTGGCCTATTAAATGGGTTGTTTCAACATTAACCTAATTACCATGATTATGGTCATGTAACCACTATGCATTCATGGATGATGTTATGAGACTAATTGACCGATTAATGATCATAACTTTTTTTGACCAAGAGTTACAAACTCTTTTAAATAGGCTATTATTAACACATGCTAGTTAAAAAACATATACATTAAATCTGGTGTGAATATAAAATGTGTATGGTGAACATTGACTAATGGCTTTATATCTTTCCTAAACAAGAAATGTTTTGGTCCCCTAAAAATTTGAAGACTTCTAAAATATAATCATACGGGTACCCGCCGTTGTAACGGCGGCGGGTACCATGTGATTATATTTTGCGGCGAGCAAATGTTATTCAGTTAAACATTTTTCTAACAGAAACTGTATAAATTAATAATCATTTAAATGAAAATAATTGTAAGCAATAACAATGCAAAGTATTTCATATCCAAATAAACATAAGATCCAAGTGAAAGAAATGAACACATAAGTTAAAATAGACCAGTATCCGCGCGTTGCGGCGACGAGTTCCCATGTAATTAAATCTTTCGGCGAGGGGCTAGGAGAGTTTCAAGGACCATAAGAACCTTGGATGACTGAATGTATTGTGTGTGAAGTATGATTAGTTTGTGTTGTAGCTTTTTTATTCTTTCATAAACAATGAATTCTTTTTATATTAAGATTTCATAACTTACATTTTAATGTATATTAATAACTTTTTTTACGTTTTATATGTTACAAGTATTGATATGGTGGTTAGTCATTTATTTCTCATTCAATCATTTATTTGATCATTAATACGACGGTTACAGCTTTTGAGGTTACAAGTATTGATTAAGTTTTGAAATCATTCTATAACAAGAAATGTTTTGTTCTTAAAAATTTTAATACTTTTAAAATTAGAATGGGCTAAATGCTTTATAAAGTAGTAGAGATGGTAGAGATATGATAGTTTAGGTACTTGCTAGTAAGTACAACAACATTAACGAAGTAAAGATCAAAAGATATACCAAATTTACCTCAACACTTGAAGCAATATCGTACATGATGTCTTCATCTTGAAGTTGAGCATCCTTTGGATCATATTTGTCAACGCTATCCGGGTTCATCTATATAACAAAGTGAACAAGATAACCTGTTAACAATATAATAATCGAATAAAATAATCAAGAACCTAATTGTTTATAAAAAAATATATTTTTACCTTAACGATTGATGAAGATTTGACTTGTCAAATGATGTAAGCTATAGTGTTAGAACCTATTGAAGTTATAAATTTTTAGATTAAAATTTTGAAGATGGATTATCAATGTCAATCATGTATATACAAAATTCACAAATCAACTTTTTTCATATAAAGCAGTAGAGATACATACTATTAAATGAGCGGTTTCAACATTAAATGTTTGTAACTATCTTGACCTATTAAATGGCCGGTTTCAACATTAACTTAATGACCATTATTATGGTCATGTAACCACTATGCATTCATGGCGGAGGTTATGAGATTAATTGGCCGATTAATGATCATAACTCATTTTGACCAGGAGTTACAAACTCTTTTAAATGGGCTATTATTAACACATGCTAGTTAAAAAACGTATACATTAAATCTGGTGTGAATTTTAAAATGTGTATGCTGAACATTGACTAATGGCTTTATATCTTTCCGAAACAAGAAATGTTTTAGTCCTTTAAAAATTTCAAGACTTATAAAATATAATCACACGGGTATCCGCCGCCGTCCCTGTGATTATATTTTGCGGCAAGCAAATGTTATTCGGTTAAACGTTTTTCTAACAACAATTGTACAAATGAATGATAATGTAAATTAAGATAACTTTAAGCAATAACAATGCAAAGTATTTCATATTTTCATATCCAAAAAAACATAAGATCCAAACGAAAGAAAAGAACATATAAGTTAAAATAGACCAGTACCCGCGCGTTGCGGTGACGAGTTCCCGTGTAATTAAATCTTTCGGCAAGGGGCTAGGCGAGGTTCAAGGACCAGAACTTTGGATGGCTGAATATATTATGTGTGAAGTATGATTAGTTTGTGTTGTAGCTTTTTTATTCTTTCATAATCAATGAGTTCTTTTTATATTAAGATTTCATAACTTACATTTTAATGAATATTAACAACTTTTTTAAAGTTTTATATGTTACAAGTATTGATATGGTGGTTACTCATTTATTTCCCACTAAATCACTTATTTGATCATTAATACGACGGTTACAACTTTTGAGGTTACAAGTATTGATTAAGTTTTGAAATCCTTCTATAACAAGAAATGTTATATTCTTAAAAATTTTAAGACTTTTAAAATTAGAATGGGCTAAATGCTTTATAAAATAGTAGATATTAAACTTAAATTTTGTATTTTAGAGTCCTTTTGAACAAACTGATAAAAAAAACTAGATAATTGAAATAAAATAGAGAAAAACTAATGTTCGACAAGGTATGAACCTGAAATTTTTCCCAACAAGGTATAATAAAAGAAGAGAAATGCTACGTCCACACAATATTTACAAAAAAGTTTTCACACAATCATGTGTCAACATCATTTGTCCAATCAAATAATTTTTTTAATTTTTTATAATTGTTTTGATTGGCCAAATGATGTTGCCACATCATTGTATGAAAATCTTTTTGTAAAGATTGTGCGGACATACCAAACATACTTATCAAAGAGTATTAGATTTGTTAAGTCATTAAAATTTTTGACTTGTGTCAAGAAACCAAACAACAAAAGGGGTACAAGTACTTTTTTTGGACGAAAATTAATTAACCTTCTTGGCATACCCTGTGCCTTTGGCAAGTAGCTCGACGTAACAACGTAGTCCGTTATTTTTTTGTTAATCATGACTGTCGACTTCTAGACAAGCTGGAAACAATTAATTGACTTCGAGCTAAGTTGTGTATTAACAGCACTACTAGAGGAAAGCTCTCTAGACGTGGCATTCAGTTCGTAAGATGATATGCCATGTTAACACAAACATGAGTGCGGAAAAGTATTAAATTACACGTGCAGAAACACATTTATTTAAACCGAGGATGCATTTTTGTTCTGCGTTCTTGAGTTTTATTTTTGAAAGAAGAGAAAAGAAGTAGGAAGAAAACAAAATAAATTCGTGTTCCAGAGTTTTTTCGAAGATAAAAGAAAAGAAATGGAGAGTAAATTTGGATAAATTTCTCTCCAAAACTTTCTTCCCAAAAGTGGAATGATTTGGAAAGAAGTTATATTATGAATCTTTTATTAAATATAATTACTTAAATAACCTTATAAAAAACATAACTTTTATATATAATTAAATGTATAATTGTAAAATCATCACTTATCACTTTTTTTTTTCTCTCTTAACTTGAGAATACGGAATAAAAAATTAAATTGCATTCATCTCCTTTTCTTTTCTGCCAATTTTTAATTTTTCTCTTCTCTTTTTCATTTCAAAAACTTAGGAACACAGTTAGAGTGTCAGCCTTCTTAGATTAGCCTCAACCTCACATCTAAAAAACGAAAATGTTGCTATATATACATTCAAAAGAATCATTTTGAGCAATGTTGGTGTTTAGTTGTGGAAAAGTTTTCATTTTTTTTTGTTTTTAAATTCCTAGAGAAGGAGATGGTTTTTCTTCTCTAGAGAAGAGTTGAGAATTTTGAAAACCTGTTTAGATAAAAATTGTATTTTTCTTTTTAAAAAATGAAAAGATGTTTAGATGGATCTATTTTCACTCATTTTTCTTTTCATATTTAATATTTTTTTCATATTAGTTCTTTTTATACGATTATAAAAACAATAAAAAATAAAATACAAATGAAATTAATAAAACTAACTACAATCATAAGCATATATTTAATTTGTAGTATACTCGAAATTAACATTACCGAACATATATAAATCTCAATTAACATTACGTTTTCGTCAAATTTCTTACGTTTTTGTCCGTTTTTGTCAGATTTCTTACGTTTTCGTATGTTTTTTTTACGTTTTTGTCCGATTTCGTCCGTTTTTTACGTTTTCGTCATATTTCTTACGTTTTTGCCAGTTTTTTTACGTTTTCGTCTGATTACTTACGTTTCGTCAGATTTCTTGCGTTTTCGTCCGATTTCTTACGTTTACGTCTGTTTTTTTACGTTTTCGTCTGTTTTTTTTTACGTTTTCGTCTGTTTTTTTTTACGTTTTCGTCCGATTTCTTACGTTTTCACCCGATTTCTTACGTTTTCGTCCGATTTCTTACGTTTTCGCCCGATTTCTTACGTTTTCGTCCGTTTTTTTACGTTTTCGTCATATTTCTTACGTTTTCGTCCGATTACTTACGTTTTCGCCCGATTTCTTACGTTTTCGTCCGTTTTTTATGTTTTCGTCAGATTTCTTACGTTTTCGTCTGTTTTTTACGTTTTCGTTTGATTTCTTACGTTTTCGTCAGTTTTCTTACGCTTTCGTCTGTTTTTATGTTTTCGTCTGATTTCTTACGTTTTCCTCCGTTTTGTTTTCGTCATATTTGTTACGTTTTCGTCCGATTTCTTACGTTTTTGTCAAATTTCTTACGTTTCCGTCCGGTTTTTTACGTTTTCTTCATATATCTTACGTTTTCGTCCATTTTTTTACATTTACGTCCGTTTTCGTCTGTTTTCTTACGTTTTCGTCTATTTTCATTTGTTTTTTTACGTTTTTATTTGTTTTTTAAACGAATAAATACGTATAAAACGTAAGAAAACAAAGAAAGGGGTCAAAAATAAAATAAAACGTCCAAAATGGAAACGTAAGAAATTGGACAAAAACGTAAAAAAACAGATGAAAAAGTCAGAAATCGGACGAAAACGTAAGAAATTGGACGAAAACGTAAAAAAATAGACGAAAACATAAGAAATCTAATGAAAACGTAAGAAAACGGGCGAAAACGTAAGAAAACTGGCGAAAACTTAAAAAAATAGACGAAAACGGAAGAAATCTGACGAAAACGTAAAAAACGGACGAAAACGTAAAAAAACGGACGAAAACTTAAAAATGGGACAGAAACGTAAAAAAATGGAGGGAAACGTAAGAAAACGGACGAAAACATAAGAAATCGGCCGAAAACGTAAAAAAAGGGACATAAACGTAAGAAATCAGACGAAAACATAAAAAAAACGGAATGAAAACGTAAGAAATCGGACGAAAACGTAAAAAAACCGACGAAAACGTAAAAAAATTGACGAAAACGTAAAAAAAGGGACGAAAACGTAAGAAATCGGACGAAAACGTAAAAAACGGACGAAAACGTAAAAACGGACGAAAACGTAAAAAAACGGACGAAAACGTAAGAAATCGGACGAAAACGTAAAAAAACGGACGGAAACGTAAGAAATCGGACGAAAACGTAAGAAATCGGACGAAAACGTAAAAAAACGTAAGAAATCGGACGAAAACGTAAAAAAACGAACGAAAACGTAAGAAATCGGACGAAAACGTAAGAAATCGGACAAAAACGTAAAAAACAGATGAAAACGTAAAAAAACGGACGAAAACGTAAGAAATCGGACGAAAACGTAAAAAACCGACGAAAACGTAAAAAGACTGACGAAACGTATAAAACGTTCAAAAATGTATGAAAACACCATAATTTAGTGGGTCGACCTGACCCAAACCGTTTGACCCATGACCCGTTAGACCCATTTTTTAAACATGACCTGTTTGACCCATGACCCATTTGACCCATGACCCAAACCGACCCAATCCGACCCATTTGCCACCTCTAGATAGGGTTAGAATATTGGTACTCACGTTTTATTTGGTTTGAGTTATATTTACGTTTTATTTTGTTAGGGAAAAAAAGAAATGGAGAATAGTAAATTGTGGTTTTCTATTTTTCCATATAAATTTAGAAAATGAGAATTTTTTGTTTTTTGAAAAATATTGAAAAAAAGTGCAACTAAACAAGTTTTCAGTTTTTCCATTCTCAAATGAAAATTTTCCTAAAAAAATAAGATATTTTTCCCCAACTAAACACACCCTTAGTTTCGAGTTTCTAATATTTGTCTTCACCTGTGTACATAGTAAACCTTGCCATTTGTAGCCGAAAACTAAGCCATCATTTTTGATATCGGTATAGTAGCATGTATAGAACGAACAAGTGTTTTAGAGGTCATTTAATTATATTTAAGTTATGTTTTCTTATCAAGCCCTGACAATTTCATAGAGTTATACACCAATTTTCAGCAAAGAAAGTTTCATGCAAAAAAAAGACGAGCGGGGTTTGATAAGTTAGACCTCCCTTCAATCCAAACTAAGCCGTATATTGGGAAATATAGATCCAAAGAAGATGATTTGGAGAAGATCTCCGTGTCCGTGTTCATCACTAACATACCAGATTCTTGCTCGGCTAAAGAATTATTCAATGCGTGCAAGCAATATAGAGCTCGTCGTGGATCTTTCATTCCAAAATTAAACGATCTAAAGGGCGTAAACGTTTGGGTTTGTGAAATTCATCAAATGTTTTTAAAGAGGAAGACGGATGGTCGTTAAATTCCTTGGTAGTGTGGATAGGTGGTATAGGACTACACGCCAAAATCTTGCCAAATTTAGGAGGCCTTTGTGGGAGAAGCTAAGAAAGAAAAGTGGGTTTATGAGACTGTTGGGTAAAATCGGAAATAAAGGTCAAGACTGGAAGTGGACAAGGGTACCAAGTATCCAATCAGTAGTGTAAACATTGTGTGGGTCTTTTGTTAATGTCGGTCTAAAGGTAACTCTATGCTTGCCTTTTCGTCCTTGGTTCTTGATGAATCATGTATCAATAAGTGTGATCTCTCTCGGCATGTTATGGGTAAGGTTAAGGATATCAACTCTATTCCCAATTTGCATACCCTCCTCTATAAAGAAGGGTTTCCTGATGTTAAATTGTCATACCTAGGTGGTATGTGGGTTATGCTGGAAATGGTAGTGTTCTAACACTCTAACACAGCTTTGTTTATTACAAGGTGTTAATCTCTGGTTCAGATTCTCCGCAACCTGCAGTTCATGTATTTTGTAATTGAGGAACGGGTAGTTTGCGTTGACATTGAAGGCGTTCTCTTAAATTGTGGTGTTGGGAGACGTTTGTGAAGATAGGTTTAAGAAGTAGGGGGTGAGGTCATTGGAATATAGAAGAAAGCATTTGTGTCATTCTTTTTGAGGTAAGATTGTGTATCAAGCCTAAACTTGAAGATACTATTTTGGAGAGTTCAAAGTTGTTTGTAGAGGAAGGTTGTTTAGGTAAGGTGTTCATGGCTCGTGCTAAAGAACTATTTGCATGGACTCCGACATTTGTTGAATATAAGGAAACAGAGTACATCTCGGATGATGAGGGGCTGCAGAATTCTGTACATCAACAGGTTGGGTCAAAACCTGCTAAAGAAGACTTGTTTGATAGTGATGTGGAAGGTGTACCTGATACTATTTTTGAGGATAATATAGTATCTCCTATTAAAAGTGTTTGTCATAGTAGTGGAAAGGAAGGTGAGCATTTCTCGGAAGACCCATTCGGGATATATGAAATGTTGAACAGAAATCCCACTCATGTTGCTAAAGAACTAGATCCTTCCTTGTCCCATCCTCCTGGTTTTACCTCGGTGGAGTCTCAACAGGAGGAAACAAATGGTGGTGATAAGGAGCTACCTAATTCAGCTGCTCCAAATGTTGTGAATAATTCTGAAGTGCCTGCTAACGAGAGTTGTAATGGAGAGTCGGATGGCATTTCTTCTCTTAATTCTGCTAATGGAGGTTCGTTCTTAGATGTTATGGATGGTTTGGTTCGTGTTGGTCAATCTATGGGGTATAAAATGGACGGGTGTCTTAAAGACTTGGAGAACATCATTGGGAATCATGGAGATAGTGAGTTTCCTAAATGAATATTTTGTCTTTGAATGTTCAAGGTCTTGGAAGCAAGACAAAAAAGGAGTGGTTACAGGAGTTAAATAATAAGCATAAAGTCAATTTTCTTGCTGTTCAAGAGACTAAATTGGATCATATATCTCATATGGATGTTAAATACATATGGGGTAATTCTAATTATCAATTTGTCTCTAGTGATTCTGTAGGTAATTCAGGTGGCATTCTTTGTATTTGGGAGGCTAGTGTGTTCAAGAAAGAGTTCGTTACAGTTTCTGATAATTTTGTCGCTATATATGGTTCTTGGTGTTCTAATAATTCCAAACTTCTAATTGTTGTTGTTTATGCTCCTCAATCTTCAGCTTGTAAACGGTTGTTATGGGAGTATATTAGTTCTTTGGTAACTCGATGGAATGGAGAGACGATAGTCATGGGTGATTTTAATGTGGTCCGTTCTACCGATGAAAGACTTGGCTCACGTTTTAATCAATCGAGTGCAAAGGTCTTCAATCATTTCATTAAGTCTACGGGGCTGGTAGATGTCAAGCTGGAAGGGTATTCTTTTACGTGGTCTCATCCTTCCGGAAAAAAAGATGAGTAAATTAGATCGTTTCCTAGTCTCTGAAGGCATTGTTTCGATGTTTCCCTCTATCACAGCGATATGTCTCGATAAGCATCTTTCTGATCATCGTCCTATTTTACTTCATGAAGTGGTTACTGATTTTGGTCCGTCTCCTTTTCGGATGTATCATTCTTGGTTTCGGAGGGATGGTTTTGACTTAATGGTGGAACAAGCTTGGGCTTCTTTTTCTCATAATGATGGGAATAGTCTCATTCGCTTTAAGAAGAAACTTCAAGCGCTCAAGATTATTATTCGTCGGTGGATCAAAAGTAAGAATCTGGCGCAATCTGGGATCATTAATTCAATCAAGGAGGAGCTCATTGAGATTGACAAAATTATTGATAGTGGTTCTGTTAATGACGAGTTACTCCTTAAGAGAATGGATTTATCGAGGCAATTATTTGATACCAAATATGTGGATTCTTGTGATAGTGTGCAGAAGTCGAAAATTAAATGGGGCATAGAGGGGGACGAAAACTCAAAGTACTTCCACGGTATTATCAACAAGAAGAGGTCTCTGCTGGCCATTCGTGGTGTTTTAGTTGATGGGGACTGGTGTATTGATCCGGGGAAGGTTAAAGACGTGTTTATGCAACACTTTGCTGCTCGGTTTAAAAAACCAAATTCTACTCGTTTTAAATTGAATTTTGTGTTCCCTAATCGGCTATCTGATGAACAAGTCGAGAATATGGATCAGCTTATTTCCCGGGATGAAATCAAAAGTGCAGTATGGAGTTGTGGAGAGAACAAGTCTCCGGGTCCGGATGGTTACACGTTTGAATTCTTTAGACGGTATTGGAACTTCATTGGTCCCGATTTGTGTTCGGCTGTTGAGTGTTTCTTTGACAAAGGCAGTTTCCCGATGGGTAACAACGCTTCATTCATAGCCTTGATCCCTAAAGTTCCGGATGCCAAATATGTGACTGACTATAGACCTATTAGTTTGATAGGTAGTGTGTATAAAGTCATCACTAAGGTGCTTGCTAATCGTCTAGCCACGGTTGTTTCAGATTTAGTTTCTGACACGCAATCGGCTTTTGTGGCGAATCGTCAAATTCTAGACGGCCCATTCATTCTTAATGAGGTTCTAACCTGGTGTAAAAGGAAAAGAAAACAAGCTATGATTTTTAAGGTAGATTTTGCTAAGGCATATGATTCGGTCCGTTGGGACTACCTTATGGAGGTTTTGCAAGCCTTTGGTTTCGGTCCTAACTGGTGTAAGTGGGTTCGGGGTACCTTGTCTTCAGCTATGGCTTCGGTCCTAATTAATGGTAGTCCGTCCGAGGAGTTCGCCTTTTATCGAGGTCTTAAACAGGGGGATCCGTTGGCGCCATTCTTATTCATTTTAGTCATGGAATCCCTTCACCTCTCCTTTACTCGAACTGTCAACGAAGGTCTCTTCACCGGTCTTCAGCTTAATGAATCGATGACTATATCTCATCTTTTTTACGCGGATGACGCCGTTTTTATCGGGGAGTGGTCTGATTCTAATATGGAGAATATTGTCATAATTCTAAAAAGTTTCTTTCTAGCATCAGGTTTAAAAATCAACATTCAAAAGAGTCACATTATGGGAGTGGGAGTTGCTGATGGTTTAATTCACCAAGCGGCTTCGTTGATTGGGTGTGCGATTATGAAAACGCCTTTTAGATATCTTGGAGTGTTGGTTGGTAATAACTCTTTGCGATGCTCTGCTTGGTCCGACACAATACATAAATTGCGGTCTCGTTGATGGCGCATTGCAAGAAGCGCCTAGGGGCCGGGAAAAATACAAGATGTTTTTGGAGGATTTCTTGGATTAGTGATCATCCTCTTTGCCTTATTTTCCGCGAATTATCGTGCTAGAGAAAGAAAAGAGATTTAACACGTAAGCTGTCAAATAACTGGACTGCCTTTCGTTGATTCCTTCTCTTATTTCTATTATACAGACGGTTTCGTAGATAATTATTAGGGTAAAGAGCGAGTGCGTACAATACTCACAACGTATGAAGGATGATTTGAATCTGTCCCTTGATGTGTTTAATTATCCTCTCCTATCCCCTACTAAGGATAGATAGAATTGTGATCATAATGGAGATGGGTTGTTCCGGGTGAAGGATATTCGCTCGAGTATTGATAGTATCCTTCTTCCGTCTGATGCTATATCTACTAGATGGGTTAAATACGTTCCGATCAAGATAAATGTTTTTGTTTGGCGTGCACGGCTTGATCGGCTTCCAACTCGTGTCAACCTAGATCATAGAGGAGTGATTATAGATTCTGTCCTATGCCCTTTGTGTAGAGCGGTTTCAGAGGATATTTCACATGTATTATTCCGGTGTTACTTGCTCATCGTTCTATCATTCCGTAGATATGTGCGTGTGGTCGGGAGCTAGAAAGACAGGACTTTTATCTTCATTTTGCTGATTGGGAAGATAGGTGATCTCCTCTATCAGACGTCCATCAAAGTCCAAAGTCCATGCGAATTGTACTGAGTATACTTCACGTTACTACACTAATAAGATTGTCATCCTTAGTATTAAATCAAGCAATTTATCTAAAATCATATGTTCACATTTGTTATCAGGCTATGATACGAGTTAATAAAGCATTATGCTAAAATAAACTCATTACTTGAATAGTTGAATATGTGTATGAAGTTTCGAAAACATAAATTACCTAATTATGAGTCAACATATACGATCCATTAACTGAATTGATAACAAATTTTCATCCGGTTACGAATAACTAAAGCTATATTATTTCATATCTCTAATTGGCTAAATCACGTGGTTAACTTGATTACAAATATTATAGTAAAATCAATCCTATGGCGCATGTCATGTGCATCGCGCTCGCCATCGCTCTGCTTTTTAACGCCGGTGGGTTGTGTCGTGGCGCGGGTTCCGTGCCTACTACCTCAGCCATTGTGCTAGGTATGAAGTGGTACATAGAAAATTGAAAATGGGGAGAAATGAGGAAGAAAATCCAAAACCTACCATGACATAGAAAAACATTTCGTGTAAATGGCAAATTATGCCCTAAAGTTTTCGAAAATTGCAAAAAAACCATTGAAATAACTGAATTGGTTCAAAAAGGTCACAAAAGTTTACGTGACATTGCAAAAAAACCATCGAAACGAAACAAGTGTTCTTTTTCCCGTTAGTAAAGACCAAAAGCATGCAAAATCTTATACTATATAAGATTGAGTTGGGGGATTTGAATGGGCAGTATTAATGACATAGTGTATTGATGGAGCATCAAGTTTAAACAATGATAGCCATGAATGCTTACACAGCCATGAATGAGCGGTTATAGAATGCCAAAAGTTGCCAGGCTTGATTGCCAATTGGGAGGTCGTTTCATTCTTCAATATATCAAACGCATATCAATTGTTTGTTTTTTGTTCAACAATTTATCAGTCAAGAACAAGGTTTGTAATTTTTTTGTTTAATAAAACAATTCTACCTTGATGATTTACGGTTCATTTTTGTTTGTACCCAATTTTTATTGTTGACCTAATATTTCAAATTGATTGATTTATCTCATTGGGTTTTATCGGGATGTTTTTGTGTGATCTCCAACAACAATTTTCAGGTTAATGATTCCTAGGTCGAATTGACCATCACGCTCAAATATCATTATAAGGTATGTTTGATTCTGAGCTATTGATTATCTCTGTGTGATTTTAAAATAGGTATATGTATTGATCATAATAATGGTGGAGCGGGTGATGGATATGGGTCTGAGGATTTTGTTGTTGGCTCGGGTTCTAGTCGTGAGAGGAAAAAAGGTTTGTGTTTTTAAGGTTTTTGTGACAAGGATCTGTTGTAAAGTTTGTGTTTTTTTTGTGTTTTGATATGTTTTTTAATGATGTTTGTTAATTTGAGGTTGTTTTCTTTAAGTTGTTTTTTAGTTTTATGTTGTAATAAGCTCATAAGTAAGGAAAAAAAGCGAAAACATCAAGGTTGCAGCGATGGTTTTTGTTACTTAGAAATGTTATATGTTGGTGTCGTCATGTCACATGGACTTACATATGGTTGTATTCACGATAAATGAATATAGAACGCACAAACAAACGATGACATCTTTGGTTTTTTTCCAAAATGTTTTAATATGAAGTTTATTCCATGAATTTGCAGGGAATCAACTATGCTAAACTTACAAATTTTCCTCCGATCCTCAGGCTATGTGAGTTTCTACTCATGTTCTTTTAATTTTGACTGACGGATTTTTTAAATTCTACGTAACACTGATATGACACATTTGGAAACTTGATCAGACTCGAGCTTTGTGCCACCAGTGATATACTCTGTACTTGGGAGTTTAAGGCATTTAGCAGTCGGGCCAGTGTCAATAGCCTCATTGGTTATGGGAACAATGCTAAATGAAGCAGTTTCATATGCTCAAGACCCGGTTCTCTACTTTAAGCTGGCTTTCGATGCAACTTTGTTGCAGCCGTCTTTCAACCGACTCTAGGACTTCTCAGGTACTTTTTGTTCTTCGATTACTTTTACAATACAAGTTGACGACAGTCACCGACACAGTAGGTGATTGTGGATTATACTTAAGTAGAGGGAGCTGCTTATTAGAGAAGATGAAATTGAATTGATCTTTTTAACAATAGTATTATCCTTTCATATATGAATTTAGTTAAGATTTTCTAAAAGAATATAGTGTATTTCTCAAGGGCTTATTTTATAGCAGAGTCATAAGCAGGAAAAAAAGTAATCTGAAACACCCTCTTAGATTGGTACTTTATAGTTTGTACAATGTAAGGAGTTCTATTTAAATTACAGATTCATTGATCAATTTACTTATCCGTTGTTTATACTTATATTTACAGGTGCGGTGCGTTTTTATTAATTTTTGTTTGCTGTTAGAGAGATTGTAATTTGAATCATATATGAGAAAATGGAAGTCGAAAAGCGAACTTCAAAACGATGTTTCTTCAGTTGTTTGACTGGAATGTCAAGTCTTTTAAGAAACTCTTCTCAAATAAACTCAATGTATTGGAAATACTTATTTGTTTTATATGTCTACTTCTTATGTCTATGGTTTGGTGTCATACAGAAAACTTGAATCAAGGAAAGGAGAATTCAGATAATTTGTCGTTGTCGAGGCTTCCAAGGTATAGTTTACTTTGCTCTTGCAAACATGGATCTGCCCTTAGAAGGATATAGCAGCAACATTGTATTAAAGGGTGTTCGAATATGTGTTTACAAAGTGATTGCATGATATGAATAATCATAGTTAGAAGGTGTAATAAAACATGAATAGAAAATAGTGCTTAGATGTGCTTATGCGGTTTCAAGACGTAATAACATATAATGCTTAGTTTTTGGCTATGCGGGCACTTATAGGGAGGCTTACAGTGGTAACGCAAACATCAAGAATAGTGTTTGTCCTTTTTACTGTGTGTTTGACGGATGTCGGGCAAGCATTAATATGCTTATTCATGTGCTTATCGATATGCTTGATCTTAAGAAAATATATACATGTATTTTTGGCTTTGCATCTTTGCCTTCCAACACATGGAACAAATATTTTTAGTCAAACATAATACCTTAATGTCTCATAATCGATTTCTTTTTAGATTTTTCAATCAGATTTGTATGACTTTTAGTTTTTTTGTTGGATCTTTCTTTGTAAATTCTTCAAAATGAGTGTGTGTTCATGGGATTGGTGTTCAGGGGGTGTGTTTAGATTGTGTGTTCAGGAGGTGTGTTTAAATAGAAAACCATTACGGACCAGTTTTTAAAAAGCCTACCATTTAAGTATAGTAAAAATCAGGTTATGACCAGGTGTATGGTTTGTATTGTATATCAGGTGATGCACAAAAGGTGAACATACATTACGGACCAGTTTTTAAAAACCCGCCATTTAAGTATAGTAAAAATCATGTTATGACCATATGTATGGTGTACTGTATATCAGGTGTGAACAAAAGGTGAACATACCTTGCGGAGCGTCAAGACTCAAGTTTATGTGTGCTAGAGGATCTACAAGTCGGATATGGTATGTACTATATATCAGGTGGTGCAGTCTGCAAGTTTAAGGTTTATGTGTTTGAGCTGCATTATGTCTGTTTGCTACAGGTTCTGCATTTAGGTTCCTTATGACTCACTGTCTCGCTGATTCAGGTACTTATCGAAGACATTTATTTTCACATTTTACATGTACCAAATTTATTAATGTTAAGTTGTTGGAACATTACGTTTTTGGAAATACATGTACATAAAGATGTAAACATCGCTATGCTCAAATCTGAATCTAACTTTTTTGGCACCTGCCTCGAATTTACAATATATACAAGGAAATGGGTATCGTCACGTCATTTCAGACCATTCTTGACAATGTATTCCTTCCTCTCTTTGAGGTTACAGTCGGCCCGAGCTCACATCCTCAATTGCATGTATTCCTGAAACAGGTTTGGGTTTTCATTTCATCTGTATAGGTTTTAGCGCGGTGTTAATTTGTTACTTGCGGTATTTCTTAGATCGGGAAATGTACATAGGTTTTATCACAAATGCGGTTTTATTGGACTGATGGCACGCACACAGAGATAGCATATATCAGGTACCAACTTTTATTTAGATTAAGATAGTGATAATAATGTTGTTGTAATCATTATTATGCTTACTAATGAAAGAAAATTGAAGTTGAACAAACAAGAACTTGAAGGTTAACCCAAACCAACGCAACATGTTTTGACCCGTACCATTTTAGCCAAGACCCAGTCTGACATGTTATCCTTTTAACCCCCTGATCTAGCCACATGTAAATATAATGAGAATGTTGATACATGTGTTTGCTGTAAAGTTACATGATAAACAACTACCTTTATAGTATTTTTGTTTATATTTCAATGATGTTGTGACATAGTATATTCTGATATACATATATGTTTGGCTTATAGCATGAAGGATACAGACTCTCAGTGCAACTGTAATCACGAACAATCGATCTAAAGTTTGTAAGTTTAAACTTCACATTCGTTTCTGACTGACCGTACTTGACAAGAAAATCAGATGTATATGCTTTTGGTGATGGTTTGTTTAAGTTGCTATCTAGAAGGCGTGCAGTTGATACACGTTTTAGCGAGGAGTTGAATTTGGCAAATTGGGCTCAAAAGTGAAGAATGAAGACTAGATCAAATTGTTAGTTCTCATATTATAGGACAAATTTCTCCAAAATGTTTGAAGGAGTTTGCACTAATTGCATATCGTTGTTTGAGAAATAGCAAAAAAATGCCTTACAATGGTTGAGGTTGTGGTTGGTCTTGAGTTCTCAATGGCCTTACACGAGCAATTTGAAAGGTCTATGCTGCTTGCAGATGCAAAAACTTATAGGTTTTGGGAGTAGAAATAACTATGGTCTAATGAAACTAATGACTGTTGTGTGATATCTTTTCTTATTATTGGTAGTTAGAAATAATTTACTTTTAGACATTAGTACTTCATTAGAATATGATAGAAAGTTAAAAAAAATTGATAGAGAGTGAGTAAATAGTAACCACATATCCTTATGCCTTAGTTAATCAAATTACCATTTTGATATATTTAGTGTTCGTTGACTCTAAATCTATCTTAAGCGTACAATTCTAAATGTGGGCACAATCTTCACGCAACAACTTTTTAAACTAAATATATCATTTACATGCTACTTCCCCGACAATGCGCGCTTTTTCTATATAAAAAGTTCAATATATATAACGAAACTTGCAGATTCTTGGTAATGGATTCTAATGTGTTTATTGATGCCAAGCCACTTAAACATGCAATAATTAATCTTCAGACAAAGTGGTATAAACACATTTTAAAGAAGTTTTCTCTTTTTGCTTCATGGTCGTCGTATTATGGTTAGATTGATTATTGACAACATGGATATTGATATACACCCTTTTTACTTCCAAGTTCTCAATGGCCTTACAAGAGCAATTTGAAAGGTCCGCTCGGGAATGCAACTTTTGACCCTGATCATACTTTGAAACGAACCGGATTGAGCAAAACCCAAATTCCAATATTACGTTCTAAACACTTACACATACCCTATAAGCAACCCATAGGTTTAAAGTTATACGATGCTTCACATAAGTAAAAGTTCAGTTTTTCTAAAAAAACAAGCTCGGTGCAATGCACGGTTATGAACGCCTCATGAATCATGTACATTAGGTTATGAACGCCTCAAATGAAAAAAAGTAACTTACAACTCTTGCATAACTTTATACAATTGATATAAAGTTGAAACTATAAGAATCAAGTGATTGTATGATGATTATTGAAATTAAAATTACACATGACCTCCTAAGACATAACACATAAATTGTATAACACTTACATAACTTTAGTATAGTTTATAAGAAGTTGCAACCGTAAGAAATATAAAAAAAGTGTAACAATTAGATTTTTCCCCGAGAATCAGCCCAGTGCAACGCACGGGTGTCGTCAAGCCTCGTAAAATAGAATAGGGGATCTGAGTGATATTCATTCTTATAGTTTTTTTACATTTTGTCTTTCATTTTTTCGTAGATTAGGAGTAGACATAGGATTAATTTAGGAGTATGATAGCTTAATTCCTTTATTGTATTTCTTGATTTCGGTTATGTAATAGATTGGGTATGAGGTTTGGATGCTCCGTTTTGTTTTTTTTAATATGTTACAAAATGATTTTTTTGGTTGATGATTCGAATGTCTTGAAGACTTTCTCAGGTTTTATTTTTTATCTATTGCTCGTCCTTTCCCTTTTTCTCTATTATAGTGTGGCTTATTTTGGTTCCAATTTTGAATTGAGCTTTGGTTCGAGTAGTTCTTTTCAACAGCTTATTCGTCTTGGCTTATTTAATTTAGTTTGTAGTTTTAATTTTCACCTTGCTTATTGTCGAAAATCTGTTTTACCTTATATCTATGCTTATTTTGTCCATCGAGTAGCTTATTTGTGGATTAATAAGTAGTTTTGAATTCGATTTGGTTATGGCAGTTAGTAGCTTCTTCGTGATCTGCTTATTAACTTGTTTAGATATTAGATTTTGTTTTAAACAAGAAGTATTGTTTGGTTAGCTTATTGGCTTATCTCATATAGTTTCGGTATTTGCTTAAATACTTTCCCAGCTTATTTGGTTTTACATTGAATCGATAGGTTAGCTTAAATTTAGATTCGTTTTGTTTTAAACCTTTTTAGCTAATTAGGTGTTCGACTTATATTAGTATCATTTAGCATATTGTTTTGGCTTACCTTTTTCTTGTCTTTTGATTGATGAAATCGTCTACACATATGGCGAGTAGCTTATGGGTTGTATAAGCTAGCTTATTGTCTAAGTTTAAAGCTTAGTTAGAGTTTACTAGCTTATTAGAGAATAAAGTTTAAATACTTTTTAATCT
Organism: Tanacetum coccineum; assembly: GCA_026074375.1. Classification (NCBI taxonomy): domain Eukaryota; kingdom Viridiplantae; phylum Streptophyta; class Magnoliopsida; order Asterales; family Asteraceae; genus Tanacetum; species Tanacetum coccineum. Next base: position 40,704 of record BQNB010048841.1, read on the forward strand.
ATTAAGTAAATAAAGTCTAAATAAGAAATAAACTTGGTATTTAACTTAGTTTATGTAATCGGGCAATTTTATTCGTATCGTTTTGTCATTCGGGTTCTTCTTTCCTTTCTCATTTCCATTTTAGTAGTGTAGTTTTATTCAGCTTAATATGTCTTTTATTGCTTATTCGTTTATTATGATTAGTGAGTAGTTCTTGTATACTTGTTAAGTGACCGTGAATAGTGAGTTAAGTGTGGATTAAAAAGTAAATTGTTGATTAATAATTTTTGGATTATTTAGATTTCTTATTTGAAAATTTCGAAGGGCAAAAGCCGGAGAAATAATCAAACATCAAATCTAGTAATTAATACTTTTATAAGATCTCGTTTTCAAAATAGACCAATGTCGTGAGAAAATAATATTTTTACGGGTGTTAATTCGTCATCATTTAAAGAAATTTGTACCAAAATAAAGACTTGTTTTTAATATAAACCAACGTTGTGAGAAAACAATTTTCAAATGGGTACCAATTCTTTATTATCTTTTTATTTCACATTTAAGGATCTTTTCACCTCACTTGACAAGCATATTCTTTTTTAGTTATATCTTAGTATTATTTTAGCTTTTATATACTTAGTAAAATTCAAAACAAAAAAACCAAAAGATAATCAAGCATCAAACGACAAGCATTAACATAAATCTCAATTCAATTATCGTTGGGATACGACTCTGAGAGATTTAATTATTATTTTTTCTAAAAGTGATTCTTATTTCTAACGGGATACTTAATATCATATACATGGCGCCGTTGCCGGGGAGAGTTGTACGATTTTTACTAAAAGTGATTCTTATATCAAAAATGGCGCCGTTGCCGAGGAGAGTTGTACGATTTTTACGTTGTGTTTCAAGTTAGTGCCTTGAAGATCCTTTCTCTTTTGAAAGTTTATTTTCGTATCTAACAAAATGTAAAAACCAAAAATATTTTTATATTATATTAAAAATACCAAAAATATTTTTATATTTTGTATTCATATATATATATATATATAGGGATGGGTTCTAGGGAAAACCATATTTTGCTAGAAAACCCAGAAAACTCAGAAAATCAAACAGATGCCCTAAAAAAACCAAACAGATGCCCTAATGTTTTCAGACTAAAAATTGGTTTTTCAGGAAAACATGGTCTCGATATAATGTCTGTAACAAACTCAAAAACCAAACAGATGCCCTAACTTTTTCAGGCTATATAAAAAGTTTTTTAGGGCATCTGTTTAGTTTTTTAGGGCATCTGTTTGGTTTTTTTGGGTTTTTATAGAGAGTAAATCGAGGTCATATTTGCTTGAAAAACAATTTTTAGCCTGAAAAAATTAGGGCATCTGTTTGGTTTTTTTAGGGCATTTGTTTGGTTTTTCTGGGTTTTCCACCGAAATTAGGTTTTCTCATGATCTCATCCCTATATATATATATAATTATTGATAACGCATATAAAAACATGTATAATTTGAGCATTATCAAATCCCCCCACACTTAAAACTTTACTTGCCCTCAAGCAAATCTAAGAAAAGAAATTTTATAAACAAGGTCTTAGGTGACAAGACAAGAAAATTTTTATTTTATATATATATATTTTTGAATTTTGATATTTTTTATTTTTAATTTAATTTTTT